>JZLH01S0495618.1:18491-29565 GCA_001188425.1 Eucidaris tribuloides
CATTGAATTCACAGTAATATCCTTGGAGGGGAAAAAATAGAATATTGCAATATTTTGAAAAACATACTGTTAATATCTAGATTGTAAGTAATAGAAATAATAGAGAATAACACTTTTTTGATGTAAAAAGAATGTGTTAAAAGTGAGCTCCCCAAACTTATCAGTTTGACATTAGTGGAACTCCATTTTCCGTCAAAGTAGGTAGTAAGTAGAAGATAACCCTAACCTTGAACATTCTTTTTATCTTTCATTAATTTTTCTGAAAATGGAAACATTTTAGACAATATGATTTTCCAGGGCACTAAAAGACGATATTTAAAAACGCAACAGGAGGAATCTAAATTTTCAACATGTACTAAAACTATACGATTGTTCTAACTTTAGCATCCTCATGCCTTCATAATCATCAAACTTAGGTAACATCAAGTCACCTTCGACATTAGCTAACTACAAGTTAACCTCAAACTTTGCTAACCACAGCTAACTTCAAACTTACCCAACCAAAATTAACCTCAAACTTGTTAGTAGCCAACTACAAGTTCATTTCAAACTTAGCCAACTGCAAGCTAACTTTACATTTAGCAAGCTATCTGCAAATTCATTATCTCACAAGCTAACTTCAAACTTAGCTCACAAGAAGTTCACTTCCGACTTAGCTAACTAAAAGTTAACTTCAAGATAAGTGAGCAAAATTAATCATATGACTTAATAATAAATGGAATCTTTAGAGCGCGGTTATCCATTTTGTTTAGATGCTCAAGGCGCTTGATACAAAATAACAGAAGGAAAGAAAAAGCGTCACAACAAGAAATAATTTCACTTATAATGGTGAACTAGTAACAGCCCTTTACCTGGTGTGCAAAGCTGGGGAAGGACACTATCTACAGTACAGATGTATCCCGCAGGACACTGCTGACATTGTAGGATACTGTGGGCTCCTTCATCTGCAATCACCTTGCCCGGGGGGCAGGCAGACACGTTGGCTGCACCTGGTATGTAGAGAATGAACAGATAATTAGCCATGTGGTTAACAACATGGGGAATCAGCGAAATGGGTGAAATATTGTTTGCAAATTATACATATAGTACACATTGGTAAACTGTAATAAATTTCACGTAGCATACATGATGAACACCCACACATTTCAAGTGTCTGGAAATACTCTAGGAATGTTGGTATCTGTAATACTTTAATTAAATTGAAAAAAAAAAATTAAGTCTAACAGTCACTGTATTTCCAACAAAACAAAATTACTAGCTCTTAAACTTAGCTAAAGGTTCTGACATGGTATTTTCTTCTACACATGATATTTACATTATGTTTAGGCATGCAACAAAAATGCCCTGCCTTTAAGAGGTACAACTTGTGGCAAAAAATTGTGCCAGCAACACATTACGCATTAAAGATTGAGTCCAGGATTTGCAAGTCCATCACTTCCCTTCATTATCAATACCAAACCGTAGTTTAGTACTTACAAATGGTGTGTTGAAAGTTTGAGATCCATATGTCATGAATTTGTTATTTATGAGAAAAACTATAACTATATGCTACCTGAATAGTGTTCTTTCTGCGAGTTTAAATTTTGCTCAAATTGCGGATCACGGTTCACATGACCAGCGGAGCACACTGATTGGTTAAACAGCTAAACTCCGTGCAAACCTTCGGCTAACGGCTGATCGTACAATTTTGGAACGAACGGAACGGCCCATACACGTTAACGTCACTGTGTAAATTTTGAAGTTTAAATGTCCAGATTTTCACCAAAACTATGTTTTCTGCCCAAAGGTTCTATGACAGGTGTTTATATTATACTAATCTTCACATTGTGAACGATTTGAGCTGATTTAATTCATTTTGCCATTTTCTGGTGTGCAAATCCCGCACTCTGTCTTCAATGCAATTAAATAACATAATTTGTTTGCCAAAAATATAATATATTACCTGTAAATATTCATTATTTGTATGTTCATGTCCATGATTATTTTAACAAGTTTATCTCTAAATGAGAGAGATTATTCATTGAGGTGAAATGACCTTCAATACATTCTTTTTAGCAATGTACAGAAGGCATCATTTGAATAAAAGTTTATCTCTGTAGTAACAGACCTCCCAAACTTTCTGCCTGAAAATCAAAGTTGACTTTGTTCAAAAAATATAAAAGAAGCAGCATTTCCGATAGGAGATTGTAGTAAAATTATTAAGAGAAGTGGGGAAAATTATATCAAAACAAGAGCTGGTAATGGTCAAAATTGAGATTGTTTCCTCCAAATTCAGAATGGTTGGGAGGTCTGCAGTTATATCTAGAGTTGTATCAATACGGTTATTTTGTTACCTGGAGAACGGACTTCAATATTCGGACAGTTTCGAATAACCCAGAACAAGATTGCCTGTCATAATATTTGTAATCGCTGTACATGATCAGGGTAATCTTCACTGAAAAAATGAAGAGTTACAATCCTGTGAGCATGTACTTGTCAGACTGCCTTCTGTGTTAGTGTTCACAAGGGGAAAAAGATGTATGTTCCTTCCTCTCTAAACTGACGAGACTTGCCATCAAACCTTGCACCCCAGACTGACCTGCATTTGTTGGATGGAGGTCAGACTTTCTCCCTAGTAAGTCTTGATGACCTTCCATTATATCACTTGAAAGCCGGGTGAGATGAACTTATAAACTATGCACACACATTTCCAAATAACCTTAATGACAGATTCCTATAAACCAGTTTTACATTTGAAGCTTGGTGGCTGGTCGGATAAGCATATTGATACACCTTTAGTTATAAAATGAATTCATAAATTACCTTCTTCGCAATAGAATCCAAACGGACACATCTTTCCCACCGAGGGGTCAGAGCCGTCGGGAGTGGGCGTGTCGGATCCACTGAAGCACAGGAAACCACCGGCGCAGGGACCAGCTATACGACCTCCAAGACAGTAGGAACCTGTAGGTGGTAATTATGGATTAGTAAAATGGAGAAAGTTAGCATTTATCTCTTAACGGGATATTCTAGGCTCAAAGTAAGTTCTTCTTCTGGTTTCTCTGCCTCCTTCAATCCTGGAGATTTTTGCAGATTTCTTTGAACATACTACTGCTTTGTATACAAGCAGATTTGTCAGGGGAACATGTCACTTAAAGCTCAAGTTTAGTTTTGGGGATTTTTTTTATTTGAAAGCTTTATGCCCAAAAGTCATATCCCTTCAATAACAAATTCTGAATTCTTTAGTCTTTTTTTATTAATTTATGAAAAATCTTGGGGGGGGGGGGCCCCAAGATTTTTACTTTATTTTACATTATAGCATCCAAAGGGTTAATAAGGTGTCAAGGTTATATGAGTTATGCCTCATTTGAAAGAGCAGACTATGCTAGGACCCTTCTGCCAGATAACCAACAATTTTTGAGATACTAGGTTTTATGTCACCTTGATAAATTCCTTACCTGTTGGACAGAACTGGCATTCGTCCGGTGATGCTAACCCAGTAACATTGTCCTCGGTGTAGGTCCCGTTGGGGCAACTAATGGGGGCGGCTGACCCCAGGGGGCAGTAGGAGTAGGGGGAGCAGGGCTCGGGGTGGCTGGAGTTGACCTGGCAGAAGAAACCCTCTGGGCAGTCCAAGCAGCTGGTCTTGGCTTCAAAGGGTTGGTAGGTTCCTGGGGGATTCGACGGTGGAAATAAATGTTGATGGTTTGAAGATATTGCAAAAATTATTATTAGAGGTATAATACAGCACAATATGTGTTCAATACCAGTATGTTTTATGAACATGATTAAATTATCTTATATTGAACTTCATGCATTATATAAATGTTGTATAATATGTATCTTGCATTTCAAGTATTTCATGATATGTGATCACATATAGCAAAACTATGCACTTGGTGGTACATACTAAAATCACATTATTGCAGTATTAGATGAACTACTTTACAAGCAACATTTTGATACATAACTCACAAAATTTAAACTGTGAAAAGGGAAATTATGACTGTTTTAAATGTTGATTTTGTGCAATGTTCAATGGGTGATTTGTTCCTTTTAAGCCAGTTCCTATAAAATGAGAATTGCTGACAAGTGCCACATTTTGCTAGATTGGGTCACATATTTTATATTTGTAACTTGGCACTTTTGTGGTAAATGGGTTGTCTAGTTCACCGCCATGTCCCTTCTGCTGGGAACATATGCTACGGCCCTTCTGCCGGATGACCGACGATATATATTTTGAGACTGCTTCTACCTCTTTATTAATTTTGGAGAAATAATTTGAGAATTAATTTGTTTCAAAACTGCATCTAATTCAATATCATCTACATGTACCTGGGTCACATGCGATCGGGGTGGCTGTGTCGTTGAGGCAGTAGAACCCGGCGGGGCACTCAAAACCGTTCGGTCGCGCCGTGTCGATCTCCGCATTGCGAGGGCAATAGTACCTCTCCAGGCAGTGTCCTGTAGGCTCCGATAGTCCTGTGCCAAAGCAGTACTTGCCCGGTGAGCAGGGCAGGCAGTCAGTGATGTTCTGACCCCCCAGGCTGGGGTTCATGGTACCGGTGGGGCAGGGCTCAGCGTGGGTGACACCTGTGGGGAGGGGGGAGGGGTGCGGGTGGGGGAATGAAATAACATATTAGTAAGAATGATGAATTTAGTGTGCATGACATAATCGCTGTAAATGTTCATACCTGTCAACCCTGAAACCTAAGAAATAGGGACAAATTTGGTGTAAAATTTGAAAAATAGGGACATTCCTAAATATCCTATGTATTACTGCAGACAAATATTTCCAAAAATAGGGACACTCTCTGAAACATAGGTAAAAAGTGCATTTTGGGGGCCAAAAACAGGGACTGTCCCTGGAAAATAGGGACAGTTGGCAGGTCTGAATTTTGGATCAAACTTTAACTTTCCTTGAGTTCATTAATCATTAAGTCACTTGAAATGTTTATTTAAGAATGACCAATTTTACTTACAATGACAAATTATTAGAAACTTTGTATGAAACATCAATTTTCCTGAATGTATAGATGGTATTTACTTAAAAATGTGGCAAATAATGATGTGTATTTCAAGAATCATTGGCTTGTCTGTTTTACTCAAACTTTCACTTCTGTGATTGAGTAAAAAAAGAGTTAACTTTACACATGTATTTCACTTCATTATTTGTGTCTGTAAACTCAATTTGATTTTTTTTAATTCAACTAAAAAACTCTTGGCTGTCTTTATATACACTGTAGTTACCTACTGTCATCTTAAAGGCCCACTGTCAAGGGTAAACTCAATCACCGAGGGGATTTAGTCTTTTAATACAGGCAAATATTCATGAACATGGGCTGTTGCTGTGCCATAGTCTTCATACTGTCACAGGAAACCAAATGTTGTATTTCATCACACCAAGATGGCTGTTTCTGTAATGGCTATCAGTGCCCCATTTTTTATAATATAAGTCAAAAGAGGGCATTGTTCCATTCCCTCATTACAATGGATCTTTTTAGTTAATAAATGCGATACATAGTACAATTAGTAGTCATCAGCAAAAATCACATTACTCTGCACTTACCAGGGTAGTCAAGGCCGGCCGATCCGAGTCACGAGGCTGCTGGAAAAACATTTTTCCCATAGACTTTGTACACGTGACTCGGTCCGAGGCCAAGGCCAAGGCCGGCAAAATCTGGCCTCAACTACATCCCTGGCACTTACCTTCTTCACAGTAATATCCCTCAGGGCAGGGTCCGTTCAGGCCGTCGTCCGGCGAGGCTTCGGCCGCTCCAGCGATGCAGAGGAACCCGGCGCTACAGAAGCCTGTTGGCCACGACAGACCAGACTCATTGCAGTGCATGCCAGCCAGACAGTCCTGGCACTGGGTCATGTTGCTCAGACCGGTTATGTTGCTGAAGGTACCTGGGGAGGGAGGAAAAATCATGCCAAAGGGTTTATGGCAGGGGTTCCATATTAACACTAAACCCCTCAGAGACAACAGGCTTGTAAATAAGCTTATCACACACTCAGAGATGACAGATTTGTACAGATACCTAGCAAACATATTAGTCTTCAGTCAAGGTTAAGATAAATGCTAGGATTCATTGCAGTCTTTATATGCATCTATCCCATACACTACCCATGTTTGATCTATATAAATAAAGAAAGTGAATATGCTGTGTAGACTTTTTTTTCCAAAAAATTTAGTTTTTAAGTTAATGTTCCCTTCACTGTCAAACAGGTGAAAATCGCGTCATCTGTCATTAACCTGTTCAGGACAGTTTGATTTTGCTTAAACACACATTTCCCAAAGTCCTCGCAACAAGATATCTTGTGTCTAGTTTCAATGGGTTAAACGATACTATTTATACTTCAACAGTGCCAGCATTGGTACGTATATTTCAATCATTTTAGTCACAAGAGAAGACCTGTTTTATTAGTGCTCTGTTATCTCAGTTACTTCCATGACTTAATAATCTTGCATAATAACCAAAGACTGCAACCATAACAAAAATCAAATCATACAATTATTTAATTTCATGTTTAGAAATTAAATGTAATCAATAACACCATCCATATTTGTTCTAAATTTGGTTGAAAACCAGAAAACCAAAGTTCTCAAAGTACTCCCTTCAGTCATGAACTTACCCAATGGACATGGTACACCGTTGTCTCTTGTCCCCTCCAGACAGTAATACCCTTCTGGACTGACAAGGTAACGTGAAGTTCATTGTGGTCTCAGGGCACGTCGAACCTTCAAAAAAAATAGATACAGGGGTCAAAGGTCAACTTTTCATTACATGGTGCCAGTGAAGTCAATGAGAAAAATTTGAAGAGATGTGAATTTTTCGGTGAAAAGTTAGAATTTGAAAATGAACTGAAAGGTGTGCTTGATCATCATCCATATCATGCTTTTGTATCATCATCATCATCATCATCATCACCATCCATCATCACTATCACCACATCATGATTATCATCACCATCATCATAATCTTATCATCATGATCATAACCATCGCCATGTTGTCATCATATCACCATTATCATCCCATCATCATCATTATCATTACCATCATCACATCATCTCATCATCATCGCCATTATCATCCTCTCCATCATCACAATAATCCTCCTCCTCCTCATCATCATCATCACCACAATCTCATCATCATTATGATCATTATCATGATTATCATAGCCATCATCATCATCATCCCATCATCATCATTACCATTGCCATTATATCATCTCATCACCATGAGCATGAACATCATAAGCATCACCACCACCACAATCAATATTGCCTTCACTATTGCAACCACAACCCTGTTATCAGTATCATTATCAAAATCACCAAGATAAGTATATTTCCCCTCATGTTAATCATCATGTATCATAACCCATTCCATTGTTTGCTTTCTTTCTTCATTGCCGTCACTGTTTTTCACATATCTTCTCGTAACAATCATACAGTAATATTGAATGTACACATAAAGTTCTCCCTTTCACACACAATTGTCACAATATCTAAAGTCTACAAGGTGTACCACCATCAATATATATCAGCCCAACCAACAACATCCTTTGTTGCCATGGCAACCACCTCCTCCCATCACCCATGTTACCAGCACCATCCCCCCGCACATACCTTCTGGGCAGGTGAGGCACTCCCTAGCCCAGGGTGGGTCCGTAGGTACCCTGGTCACAGGGCTTCTCGGCGGTCGCCCCAGACTCGCAATAGTGGCCCGCGGGCAGATGTAGCCGATGCTGATGTCTCCTGGCTGGGGCGTATCAGAACCACCGTACAGATGAAACCTCATCACACGGTAGGTGATACCTGAAAATACAGAAAAGTTCCATAAGTAAAATTATAAGATTTCAGTTCATTTCTGGTGATGATGATTGGAAATTGTGTAACATCTAAGCATACACATTATATACTGACTATTCACTAATTCAATACGGTTTAAGAAAAACAAATGGATAAATGTACTTGTTAATTTCATGAGTGATTCTTGTTTGTGTGTATGTGTGGGTATTTTTGTTCTGAAGAATGGGAGGAGAGGAGGAGGGAAAGTAACTTCTACATTTTGGACAAACATCATGGTGATGGGCTCCTTCTATGGCGCGTTGTATAGATGCTGCCTCGTAAAGAAGGAAAGCCTAAAGTGTAGCGCTTGGGCCTAACGGGAAAAGCGCAATATAAATAATAATAATAATAATAATAATAATTTACATAAATTTCCCAATCTTTGGATACATTGAGAAATACATTCACAGCATTTGCATCTCATTTGATTTCTAAGTAAAATAAAATGAGTGATATTTGCCTTACATTTTCATAAAACTTTGCATAATATCTGCATGCAATTACTGGAGCTCTTGTAGCAGAGCACCCAGTACAGTTTATCAGATAAAATGAGTGAAACGTTTGCATAATAGCTATTAAATCTACAATAAGACATCCATGCTATTGCAAAACATTTGCACATTTGCATAACATTTGCATACCATTACTGGACCTGCAGTACACAGTATCTTCATACATCTATAATTGCACAATAAGCCATTTATGCATAAATAAACGTAATATTTTCATAATATTTTACATACCATTACTAGAGCTGTTGGCAGTGCAATATCTTCCGGCATCGCATGCAGCACAGTCTTCCACGACCTGGTTCTCCGTTCCACTGGATATTGTACACAGCAGGGCAAGGGTCGGCTGTTAGCTACCGTCCGGACAGTAGTTGCCCTCAGGGCAAGGGTTGGGAATTGGGTTGTCCTCGCCAGTCAGGCAGTAGTATCTGGATTAAAGTAGAGTGAGATAGTTGTTAAAAGCACGATTGATCAAATAAGCGAAAGGAAGTTAAAAATTTATGTCAATGGAAAAATAATTTTTCAATTTTAACTTGGGCTCAAGTACAGTATGGAGATTTTCATGTCATGTGAACTGAACAATGCATTTTTGTACAGTCATCATATCATTAGTCGTTTGAAATATGTCAATGTCACCCAGCAAGTGCAGATTATAATTCTTTGCTGGAGAGAACTTCAACCATTACCTCCCATCACTTGTCCATGCTTATAATCCCTAAATTCCAGCTGCCCAATATTTAAAAAAAATATCAAAATTATGAAATTAAATAATAAGTAAATTAAGAAACAATAAACAGTGTATAAATAAACAATGAACAAAAATAAACAACAATCAATTTATAATCCTAAAATAAGAAATAACAGAAATAGCTAATAATTAAACACAGAAAAAAAAGATAAGATACACAACAAATCAAAGAAATAACGAAGGAAAAACATACAGGACACAATCTAATAAAAAGAATACACACATTGATTGATGCAACCAACTAAGTGATGTATTGGCTTCGTTGCAATGAAATATGTATCCTCTGCATGATAAGATGCTATTTGCCAAAGTGTATGCACATCATGTTCAAAGGAAAGATAGCAAAAACGCTACAAAGTTCATAATGAACAGAACAGAAAAAATCTGCCTCTTACCCTGCATAACACTCTCCCTCAGGTGCACTCAACCAGCAGTCTGGCAGAAGTACCCAGCCAGACAGTCCGTGCAGGCCGAGATGTTGACAGAATTGGTCAGGTTGTTGTAGGTCCCTGAGGGGCAAGGGAATTCATTAGCCTCTTGGTCCCTTCCAGACAGTAGAAGCCCGCCGGGCAAGAGGCATTGGACAAGTCACTGACCGCATACTGGGTGTTGTCACAGAAGTAACCTGGTGAGAGGAAACAAAGGGTAATACAGTGAAGCTTGTCTTAGCAATCACGTCTCTATAGCAGCCACCCTGTATATACATGAACAGTGATAGTCACATATACTTTCGATGCAAATATGGTTACCCATCTAGCACTGATATGTCATAAAACAATCCACAAATTCAGAGACTCCAACTCTCCGTTTTTGGCAGGAGTCTCCCAACTTGAGTCCATTTTCAAAAATCTCCCACCCTCCTGCTTGAGTTTTAATCTCTCCCACCCTAGCTGTGTTTCTCATTTTTTTTTCTCCTGCCCAACCACCTTTTTGAAAAGAAATGAATCTGAATCGGTCGATTTGATCTCATTTAGTGTTTTCATATGTTCAAACTAAGCCTAAGATGGCACTAGAGAGGGCAAGAGAGCTTCTGAAACCCTAAAAATCGCCTCTGGCCGCAAGGAATTTTGTGCTTTGCGCTGGTAATGTGGGCTACGCACACATTGAGTCTGAGTCTCTCGTTTAACAGGTCTCGGTCGGGGAATCTCCCGCTTGAGAGGTGTTTAGGGTTGGAGTCTCTGCAAATTAAAGAAACTATATTCTAGCTACAGACAGGGATGGAATCAAGACCACCATTCTGAGATCACAAGGTCGCTGGAAAAATATTTTTCACATAGACTTTGTACACATGATTCAGACCAGGGCCAACAAAATCTGACCTCCAGGCTGGCCTCAACTCCATCTCTGCTACAGACTGTAGATTAGAAGACTAACACCAGATACTACACCATACTTATTAGTGTTGCACGACTCCAGGATTTTTTGGATTGACTGGTCGCCCATCAAAAGTCGCGACTCCGACTATTTGGCGACTCTCGGCATTTGGTCTGTCGGCATGATCAATAGGTAAAAAGAATGATTCTACAGCCTATACAGTGACTGTTCAGTGTCCTCCTTCAATGATTTCAGTTCAACAACCTGAATATATACCCCGTATATGTCTCTAGTTGACTGAACTGGCCATGATTTTATATAACAATGACATGAAAAGACTGCGATGTTGATTGTCATCGATGTTTTCACAGTGATCCAGAGAGTCGACTCTTGCATTCCTAAAGTCGGAGTCACGACTCCTTGAAGATAGTCGCGACTCCGACTTTTGGTGACTTAGTCGTGCAACACTAATACTTATATAAATCATGTGCACAAATCATTCTGGAAGCTGAAATATGTTATGACAAAATGAATAATTTGTTAAACAATGCCAGTTTCATGGATTAACTTCTCAAACTTATACATATTGGAACAGTAAAATATTTTTATTTCTGTGTTTGAAGGTTTGCAATGTGGAGCTACTGTTGATGTTTTCGGTTTGAAT
>JZLH01S0495618.1:33915-47751 GCA_001188425.1 Eucidaris tribuloides
CGTCGCATGGCATGCATTGGCCACGCATGGTCAGCTCCCTGCGGTGGACGTGCAATCTGATTAATTGGCAAGAACTCAAATATTTTCTTAACTTATGCCTGTTAGTTGCTGGCGCCTTCTCCCTTTAAGCTTGGGGCTCAAGAACTGTAGGAGGATTTCATAAAATGGTGTGTCCTGAATGTGAACACTGTACATCAAATCACTATTTCCATACACTTTGTAATTGTTATGCCTAAAAGCCTAGTAGCCACCCTATAATTCTAGCCAGCAGAAAACTACCTTCATCAATGAGTTCATCTTACTGTTACTTTTCCAACCCCCCCCCCTCTCTCAGCTATACAAAAAGTTACAAACAAAGCAAAACTATATTCACATGAGTAAATAAATACATGAAATACTTATGAGTAATTCAAGACAAGAAAAGAACCATAAATATATTACATAAATACATAAATACATAAATAAATAAATATACATATAAATAAAGAGAACAACTAGATGATAACATGAAAAGAAACTAAGAAAGAACACAAATCAAAGAAATAAAGGATGGAAGAAAGTAATTATACATATTTATTCAATGATGAAAAGGAGAAAGTAAACTCTTACCCCGCATAACACTCTCCCTCGGGTGCACTCAAGCCAGGGGTCTGGCAGAAGTAACCAGCCAGACAGTCAGTACAAGCCGAGATGTTGACAGAATTGGTCAAGTTGTTGTAGGTGCCTGAGGGGCAAGGGAATTCATTAGCCCTCTTGGTCCCTTCCAGACAGTAGTAGCCCGCCGGGCAAGAGGCATTGGACAAGTCACTGACCGCATACTGGGTGTTGTCGCAGAAGTAACCTAGTGAGAGAAAATAAAGGGCAATATAGTGAAGCTTGTCTTTGCAACCACGTCTCTACAGCAGCCCCCCTAAATATAGTTAAATAATCTACACTGGAGAAGGTGATGGGACGAACCATCATTTCTGAGGCGATCTGGATGTAGCTATATCTTTCTGAAGCGAAGCTGAGCAAAGATAGTGTAATATTGCCGATACAGTGATAGTAGGTTGTGTCGCCTGAAACCAAAAGGTGTTATTTGCTTTACACTTAACTCCTCAAACCATTAAACTGTGCACATCAATAGACTCTATAGAAAGAAATGGATATTTACTGCTCTACAAGAAAGGAAATGTTTCCTCTCTATTGCTACATACATATTAAGCAATTAATTACCATTGGTGAAGGTGATGGGACGATTTATCACTTCC
Organism: Eucidaris tribuloides; assembly: GCA_001188425.1. NCBI lineage: Eukaryota > Metazoa > Echinodermata > Echinoidea > Cidaroida > Cidaridae > Eucidaris > Eucidaris tribuloides. The sequence goes on from JZLH01S0495618.1 coordinate 35,166, forward strand.
GAGGCGATCTGGATGTAGCTATCTTTCCGAAGCAAAGCTGAGGAAAGATAGCGTATACATTCAGATCGCCGAGGAAGTGATAGATCGTCTCGTCGCCTGAAACCAAAAGGTGATTATTTGCTTTATATTCCACATCAGAAACTATTTAACCAAAGAAACAACAAATATGTATATTTCTCTGAAAAATACATTATTTTGGCCCCGAATATGGAATACGCGCCCGACCAACTCTAGGGAGTGCACCACCATGCAGGGACGTTCAATGCACGCACGTGCACGTTAGCGTACATGCATGTTGCGTATTGCGCTCACGAAATATGCGCCAACGCGATGGTGTTAGTACTTTTGTGTTTCGCTGATCTCTTCAGTACACACAGTCGTAACGCGTCAATTATCAATATTTTGAGTACGCGCGAAATAAAAGTGTGTTACACTCGGACTATCAATTTACTATCTACCGAGTGTAACGAACATTTCTTCTCGAGTGATCTGATGGGGAAAACTACGCTTTATCACGTGATTTACTCTTGGCCAATCCTATAGCAAGATTCTTAGTATGTGGAATATAAACTAAAATAAAGTAAATTTGTAATTACCGCAACCCCAGCTGAGGAACTCATAGGTAATTGATAGTCTGAATTCATAGAGTGCAATGCATCGTGCATACTCGTAATGCATCGCGTTATATTGATAACGCGTTGTGAGTGTATGGACTGACGAGATCAGCCACTGCAAAAGTACTATCACGATTGAGTGCAACAATCCTTTTCTTCTCGAGTGATTGATGGATAAAACTATAATTTATCAAGTGATTTACTCCAACACAAATTCATAAAAAGTTATAATTGTAATCTGTTGGAAGTTGACACTGCACTCCAAAAGATTTCAATGTGTGGGATTGTTTGAAAAGGCTTAAAGGCAGGGCATCTCTTTTGCATGCCTAAAAAAAAATATTGTGTAATATCATTTAGAAGAATATGCCATCTGGGAACTTTTAGCAAAATTATGAGCTAGAAACTCAGTTTTAGTGGAATTATATTGACTGTTAGACTCTGATTTGAATTTCTTTCTCGCGAGAGAAAAATTCCTACGATAGAACGTACACTAAACGGCTATTGTTTCTCTTTCACATTTTCCAAATTCTAGGCAGTTACTGACCCCCAGATTTCACAGACATGCCCTTCATCAATAGCCTTAGGTCAAGGGTTATCTTTTCCTGGTCTGTGGGGATGTGGGGATGCAAATGAGATCCACTGCCTGTAATACGTTAAGAGTTAGCAATAAGTGTATGAAAGTGTTTTATGACATACCTGGTTCACAGATGATGCAGGTGTCTTTCCCCATTTCATCCTGGTAGGTTCCGTCCTGACAGCGAGTCGGTGTCGGTGAGTTGGTCTCACAGTAGTGACCGGCTGGACACAGGTAGTCCCCTGGGGTAGGGGTCACTTGACCCTCGGGACAGTAGTAACCTGATGCATCACAAAACAACAACAACAACAAAATGAAGTTGTTTGTATAAATGTCAAGGAAGGGTCGAGAATATTATTCAGAGTATCTTGTTGTCGTTGGTCTCTTTTGATACAACTCATCATTTAAAGACAGGGTACGGGATTTGCACGTCAGAAAATGGCAAAATGTATTAAATCAGCTCAAATCGTTCACGATGTGAAGATTAGTATAAATAAACACCTGTAATAGAACCTTTGGGTAGAATATGTAGTTTTGGTGAACATCTGGACATTTAAACTTAAAAAATTTACAGTGACGTTAACATGCACAAGCCATTCCAAAATTGTACGATCAGCCGTTAGCCAAAGGTCGCGCGTAGTTTAGCTGTTTAACCAATCAGTGCACTCCGCTGATCTTGCGAACGTACACATAACTGCAATTCGCAATTTGAGCAAAATTTAAACCCGCAGAAAGAACAATATTCTGGTAACATATCGTTATTAGTTTTTCTCATAAAACAACAAATTCATGACGTATGGATCTCAAACTTTCAACACACCATTTGTAAGTACTAAACTACTGTTTGGTATTGATAATGAAGGGAAGTAATGGACTTGCAAATCCCAACCACAATCTTTAACTCTTCACATGCCAAAGTCGCAGATCTGCACCAATTAATACACATAAAGTCCATAGAGGTTAAAATCCTTTGGCATGTTAAGAGTTAAATTTGTGAACTGTTGCAATAGAACGAAGTAGTTGGAAAAGGTGTACCATTTGAGGAACTTTGAATCCCCTCCCCAAAGGATGATTCCTAGCAAGTTTGGTCAATATCCAATGGTGTATTTAACAGAAAATGTGAAAAGCTTACGAAAAACTGTTTTGCGGTGGCTTTTAACTCTTTAATTGCCAAATGCTTGTTCACAACCACTGCCACTGTATTGTTATCACCCATATGTTAATTTGCCATCATGCTGACATCACACTTTCGGTGCGGTGCCAACGTCATGATTTCACACAAATCTGCATATCTATTGCACACTCTCCAATAAACCTGGCACAGGAGGGATAAGGGACTAACACAACTGAGATTGGTACAGCAGCACTATGGATTCTGGATGAAGGCATGTTAATCCTTTGGCTACAGGAACCAGATATACATGTGTTAACTCTATGGGAATTACAAAATCACAGAAGCAACGGGTTAAGGATTAACAATTACTCACCTGCAGAACAGACTCCACTGGTCTCACTAGCACCCGTCTCATTACAGTAGTCCCCGGCCCGGCATGGCAAACAGTCCGAGAACTGATCCTGGTTAGTCGACGGGTTGTATGTCCCGTTTGAGCAGGGCACGGGGAGGTCGCTCCCGCGAGGGCAATAGTGACCAATGGTGCAGTCCTCCTGTTCTGGGCTAGAGGAGCCGGTAGGGCAATAGTAGCCCGGGTCGCAGGAGTTGGTGGGGGCGGACAGTCCAGCAAGGTCGCAGTACTCCCCGGCGGTGCAGGGGACTTGGGCAGAGGACCCACGGGGGCAGAAGTAGCCCGGTTGGCACTGGCCTCCATTCTCCGTGGGCTAACAAGAAAATAATTGACCAGAGAAGAAGAATGAATGTAACGAAATATTCAGAGAGGTGAAAATGCACGAAAACAGACATTTTTTTTTTTTTAATGATGCACTCAGAAAGCATCATTGAACAAAATGTGTTACACACAAGAAAAATCTTCATGACAATTTATAAAAAAATTAAGAAAAACAACCCACACACAACACAAACTCCATGTAAATGCCTTCATTGACACGATTACGCTTTTTACCATATTTAACACTCTCAGAGAACTGGTTATCAAGGGAGGGGGAATGCAATTCACCATTTTTCTTATATGGTATATTACTTGAAAAAAAAAATTCTTTGAATACCAAAATAGAATCAATAGGTAAGTAATGGGATGTGCCTGAGATGTGGTAGTGTAGAAAGTCTAAACCACTTGATGGATTAATTGTAATAAGAAGAATTCAAAACAGTAAGTGCTAATCAACAGTAAGTATAACTTCACATCAAAATTTATTGGATCGTTTCCCTTTACAATTATGCTTTAAGAGGCATTTTGGAGTTGAAATTCAACTCTGCCAAATTAGTGACACAGAAACGAAGAAACTAGCAAAACAAACCAAACCCCCAAAATGAATATAAAAAACAAATGAACACCACCAACAGCAACAAACATTAATTACCAAAATATAACTTACAGATATATAATATTTCAAGCAAAGCAGTATTTTGTAACAGCTTGACACCAAATAATCAACATACATGTACATTCAATACAAAATGCCAATTAGCACTGATATGATTAGTGCTCATAATTTGAATAACATACCTGAGACTCGTTGGCTCCACCACTGCAGTACCATCCTTCGTCGCATTCCTCTGTGGGGTACGAGTTGCCGTGGCCCGCACAGTACCACCCAGGTCGACAGTCCAGGCAGGACGCCTGGCTGTGCTGGACCGTGAGGTTGTTGTACGTGCCAGGGGGGCACGGGTGGGCGTAGGGGTCGACAGTGTTCAGCGGACAGTAGTAACCTGGGAGGATAAAAGACGAAGAAGACGTCATAACCAATCATCAGTACAGTTCGGCCTCGATTAACCGCCGATGTTGGGACCAGCAGTCATCCGGATAAGTGATATGGCCGGATAAGAGAGAAAATGTACAAACATAGTATAGGGGGGAGTTAATACATGTCCCAAGTTACAGTATTACAACCAACACATCATGTGCAAATTGCAACAGACCACACACAAGTGTTAGTTCATTTACTTTTCCCCCAATACCCAGCAGGTTTATGTGTACACTTCTGATAAAGGTCTATCAATTACAGGCAATGACTGATAAGTCCATTGTCTGGATAATGGAGAGAGCCGGTTAACTGATGGTCGTATAACCGAGGCCGAACTGTATCAAAATCACGTATCCCAATTTTAGAATGAGTAAAATCAAGTGCGTATGCTCCTGCACAGAATTTGCCAATTATCTGCCCATATTCAGCATTATTCTTTTTCCCATTTCACTTGTCTGTTTGCTTTGCTTTGCTTGGTACGTTTCTGTCATGGCTGACAGTTTTAGTTTGTGACTGTCGCATGATTGATCTCCCACTTTTTCAGCAGCGAGTTGACATACAGTTGAAAGGGGTTTACCAACAAGGGATTTGATTCTATCAATCCACCTAGCTTTTGGTCGTCCTGGTCTTCTTGAGCCTTCAATTTCACATGTCTGTACACGACAGCAATGCTAGAATACAATTTTAGACCCTCATCGGCAGTGTGTGTATCATGTCTGAATAGTATCTATGTGTATAGCCTGCTGTGCAAATAGGTTTATGTCTACTGTGGCTGTAGATTGTTAAATATATTTACGAATATGTGACTGTATTCTTAGACTAGTTCTTATACTAGATGTGGATGAATTGCAGAGTTGGCAACAAATAAAATAAAACAAAGCAGATCAATTAACAGTAACAAAAATAAATAAATAAATACATAAATAAATAAATACATAAATAAATAAATACATAAATAAATAAATAAATACATAAATAAATAAATTAAAAAAAATGGTGATATTACACACAGTCAACATGTAATATCACATATGCAAAAAAAAAATGTGTTTTCATTTGAAAAATCAAAGTTTGTTTTAAACTCACTTTCATAATGATTGGCAGCTCTAGAGTTACCCCTTGACTAGACTGCCAATGGGTAACTTATCCATAAAAGATGTAAGATCTCAACTTTAAAACCACAAGCCCATATATTCATGAATATGCAATATAATTGCAACGCTGAGATTTAGACTGCAAGTCATTTAGAACAAAACAAATACTGCATGTTCTCCACAATACTAGGCTAGTTACAGTGTAAAGTAGGAAAGATTTTGTGCCATTATTTCCATCATTTGAGTAAAAAGAATGGTGCTATAATTACGCCCCTTGACAGAGGACCTTTAAAATCGACTTACCAGAGGGGCACTCATTGGGTTGGTAGTCAGTTGTGTTGGCATAGCAGTAGTAACCCACTGGGCAGTCCTTACAGGCCGCAGCTCCCGGGAGATCATTGTATGTTCCAGGAGCACATCCTGAGGAGAAAAAGCAATGAAACAGTATTAAAGGGAGAAGGTGCCAGCAACTAACAGGCATAAGTTAAGAAAATATTTGAGTTCTTGCCAACCAATTAGATTAATTTGCTAATAAATTCTTAAAGGTGTTTGGTGAAGGGAATAAGGTGCGAAGGCAGCTAACAAGCATAAGTTAAGAATAAAAATGACATGAGTTGAGTATTGTGAGAATTATGGTACATGGTGACTAAAAACAGCCTAAATAAGGGGTACTGTGTGACTAGCTCACCCTCATCAAAGCGCCCCTAATAGAAATTTAGTTAATTGTGTTTCTTTTAGCCGTGCCTTTGTAAGTTCTTTAGCCCTAGGATAAAACTTGCAGAAACAGCTATAGGCAGGGAGGACTTATAATTCAATACAGTGCACTACATTACCGCGCAAGGTGGCGGCTAACACAGCGGTCGTCGTGGTTCTTTTCAATGCATTGGTCACGCACTGTCAGTACGGCCTCCTCCTTTGGCCAGTAAGCCATGAGTCGATAGAATCTATATGGGTGGTTTGGTAACAAGTTCACAAAGGGAACTCATAAATAATTTTCGTTAAGGTTATGCCTGTTAATATTGCTGGGCTCCCTTTAATCTCTCCTTATTAATACTGGCAGCTTTCTGTCCTATCCCATGACTAATTGTACGAGATATTGCTTGGAGATTGCTCATACTCTGCTGGAAGGATAAACCAATTGTCACATTCATTGAATGGAGGATAGTACGAGAGTGATCACATTCAATTATACCCGGTGTAGCTTGGTTCGGTGACCCTGCCCTACTGGACTGAGCCCACAGTGGTCTTTTTAAGCCTTTACTACTTATGCTGCCTCGATAACTACGGTTACATGATCGCTCCACCGCGCTCCGCCATGTATTGCACCCCTGCTTTGTAGCACGTGTTCGATTCGGTTTTTATAAGTGGTGGTCCAGTCCCGAAGTCATATTTTCTAGTTTTGTGTGCCAAGGGTGGGGTTTCGTACATTTTATAGGGTTTTACGCACCAGTTTTTCTTAAATAATACCTTAACTCCATAGATTGCACAAACAATGAGGATGATGATAACTGAACCACAATCGGCACACCACCATTAATTCGATCTTACAATGAGATAACCTCAATAACTTCCTCCTTAACTGTTACACTGTAAAATAGCTATGGCTATTGTGGAGAACAATCGCAAGTATTTGTTTGTTCTGAGCTAATGACTTGGAGTCTAACTCTCAGGCGTTGCAATTGATGATCATTAGGCATTAATCATCGCAGCTGAGCATATCATCAAACCTATTCTTAACCACGAGATATACATTTGTGTGAGCTTGTGTTTAAAGCTGAGCATCTTACATCAATGAAATAACTCATCCGAGACATTGCTTCCATATATACATCATCTCTTTTATGCGCAAATAAAGTTACCTCACATATGTATCCAATGAAATATCCATGTGGCAGTCACTATCAAGCTCATCGGGGCTAATCGCTAGAGCTGCCAGCCGAATCTTGTGGAAAAGCTGACGGTCTCGAAAGACAAAACTTCTGATTTTTCAGTATGAAACCATTGCATACATAGTAAGTAATTACCGTATCGCAGAATATTCAACATCCTTGTCTTCCATACATTAATTTTTTCTTTACTGCATAATGAGTTGTAATAATCTTGACACCAACCGTGTTTAGGGCTTCACAAGGAGCTAAGGTGTTAATTATACTCACACTGCGCACATCATAGGTTTTTGTTAAATGGTTTATGATGAAATCTTTATTATACTTTTTTGGATATTTTTCTATTATTTAGTATTTATTTATTTATTATTTATATTTAGTATTTATTATTTATTTTTGTTACCTATTGTTATGTGATATCGCTTCGCTGCTATGGAATTCCTGTTTTTTATCTTTTATATTTGTTGCATCCATCAGCAATTCCAAAACAGCCGCCATGCGAATTCATCCCACATCTAGTATAGAGAACCTAGTCGTAAGAAATAGCAGTCAATATTCGTCAAATATATTTAACCCAATCCTAGCCAGCCACAGTAGACATAAACTTATATTCACCCACGGCCTATAACATAGGATACTATTGCCATTACATGATACAACCCCACACCCTGCCGCTTCGAGATAGGGTCTACAAATTGTATTCCTACGGCATTGCTGTCGTGTACAGACATGTGACAATTCCGAGGCTCAAGAAGACCAGACGAACCAGAAGCCTAGGTGGATTCGATGATCAAATCCTTGTTGTCAAACCCGGGCCTTTCACTGTATGCTCAACCGCGTTGCCCTCCCACAGCCTTCTATCCTTCTCGCTGCGCCTCGACCCGTGGTAAAAGTGGGATGTGATACAATCCATTTGGAAGCTCTACAAACTGTCCAGCGTCGCCACATGGCGACTAATGCAACATCCTTTCCCGTAAAGAAATTGCCAGGCTTCAACAGTTATGTATCGCAAGACAAAGAACCCAAGATAACAACGATGAAATCGGGTAAAGATGCAATTCAATGCTGGTGAATCACTAGGTGCAATAATTGGCAAATTCTGTGCAGGAGCAGTACGGCACTTTGATTTTACTCAATTCTAAATTGAGGATACCGTGATTTTGATCAGCCAGTTCGGCCCCAGTCTTGTTAACGACGCCATTTATTAGCTATTCAATCAGTTAACTCGCTCTCTCAACGTCGTGCGGCAAGTTATCCAGCACAATGGACTTACATCCCATTGTCCTGTAAATTCAGTTAAATTGAGGCCGTTCCAGGGCTATTCATTAGGAATAACATCGAGCCACTCGCTTGTCCTAAATTTAATCCCTCTTCCTATTGATAAATATGCAGGTTCACAGGTTGGCCATTCCTGACACGGGCGGGATTACGAGATTTAATCCCATATCATGTACACCAGGCGCGTGGAAAGAATGTCATACAACCGGTGCCGGAAAGGGCCGGCATGGCGCTCCAGGCACGCTGTATTTGGTCAAGAAAATCCACATTATGCAGTGCTATGATTGTCTCTGCCTTTCTTAAAGCTCTGATGGATGAATATGTTATTTTTTGGTTGGCAGAGTATGTGAATTGAGCAAAGTTAGTGAATTAAAGAACTCGTAATATGATATATTGTTCTGACCTAGCTGAAGGAATGGGATGTGAAGTTTGGAGAGGTAGATGAGAAGTGTGTCTGCCCTCTCATAAACGTAGCGTAGCTATGTGCGTGATTCGCTGGGAAATACGTCGTGAAATGAACTCTCGCATGGACATAATTGCGTCATAGATATTTGCTCACCACAAAACAATTCGTCTGAAAGAGAATACAAACGGTCAGATTAAAATTTATTTTTGACTGGTTGTGTATGCCTTCATGGTAACAAATACTAGATAATACGCGTAAAATTTACTGAAACATATACCCAAGTGAAATATGAAGTGCCTTTCAGGAAAATTGACCTATCTGAAACGTCTCTCACTATTACATAAAGAAAACAATGCGTGCAATTTTTTCTAAAGATTTTAATCAACTCTACATAAAGCAGGCAAGAATGTTACCGCAATTATTATTATATTTGTCATTTGTATAAAACACCCCGCCCTCTTTTTAAATAGCTTGTAATCAACATCTGTTTAGGTGGCTATGCGAGGTAATATAATTCGATTGTGAGTTTGCAAATATTGTTTGATTGCAGCTAGTAGTTATCACCGCTTAATTCGGTAAATTTTTCGTCTCTCCAAACCATTGTTTCTACCAGTACAATAACATGTGTTTTGTATCTTTCATTTGTGACTGTCAACAAACATACATATATTTTATTTCTTAAGTAATTATTGCAAATTATGTTTTGATGTGTGTTATTTTACTTCTCATCATCACTTTATGAAGTTAGCATTTCCCTTCTTACACGGGTCAGTGATTCAAGCCATGCACTCTCTTCTTCCTCTCATGTCACTTTCTCTTGTCTGATATTCTCACCATCTTAGCGCGGAATCTGCTCTTCTCCATCCTCATATTCGTCCACTTGAATAGTTTGTCTTTCAATTATCCTCTTCCCCGGCGCTTATCTCCATCACATGCAAAATGAATGAATGCTGGTACCACGATATAATGTTACGTTTTGGTTAACTGATCTGATGAGAGGAATTACGCCAATTACTCGATGACAATACAACTTGTCCTTATTGGTCAAGCAATGTGTGGTGTAAGGAAGGGCTCCTGCTACTTTTTTTCTACTTGCTCTTTGCGATGAAGGTTATCATTTTCAGATTGCTATATCTACGCACATGCATGAGAAATTTCATGCCCGAAAAGTAGCCACAATAGATCACAAAAACAACATTAAAATGAGTTCTCACTAATTCGCAATAACCCCTTTTTGTAGCATGTAAACCAGTGTTATTTTAATTTTGGGGTGTGTAAGTGTGATTTATAAATTAGGAAGAGTCATGAAAGTTACCATAGAATGTAAGAATAAAAGATTTTGAATTTTGTACTAAAATGCAGAAAAATTTGAGACTTACCTTGTTCCTTTTTGGTAAGATTAGTTGATCTATTGTTACTTTAATGTTTCATGATCAAATGTTCTCTCTCACTTCCCAATTTGAGTTTTTTATTTGAATTGAATGAAATTCACTTGCCCAGTCAGCGGGCAAGTGCTAGTGTCCAGCTTGTTTACGGCAATTTTAGAGGAATAAACTTACTGCCTCTGTAGTTGATATGTAGGATAGAAGGCTTGTTGACACGTAGGATGAACTGATGTATGGTTGGGCTGTCGTGAGGTCATCCATGAGTATACGGTGTAATCTTTGTCCTTTCATGCCGACAGTTTTGAAGGTGTCGCTGCAGTTATCAACAGTCGGTCTGGACTAAAAAGAAAAAATTGGGCATATTAATTCAAGTCTGCCTGTCACATATAACTGCAAGACGTGGCATGTGTGAATATCCATGCTGTGAGATAGTTCTTTGTTGTGTGTACATGTTATATAAGGAATTTTTGGGGGAATGTGATAGGATGGTCAATTAAAAATAAAATAGGCCGCATCCTATTAACAGTTAGTAATTGAGCCTGTGATGTGCATTATTAGTGCAGCATAGAGAAGCTTGAAATGGTTGTGAAGGTCAAATTCTTTGTTAATTCGATGGTGTTTTTTTATCAGGGTTCATATTGAAATCATTATGGTAAACTGAGTGCTGGTTTCTCCTCTAGTAACACTTAAAACATATTTTTTGGGCCTGAGTATACACACAGAGTTGGTGTAGCATTATTCGTATACATTTCAAAGTGAACGTGTTCTTTGAGCATTTTAATTCTTCAACCATTCACTGGCCCTATTAATAGTATTCGAAAACTGTCAAATATTTTCTCCTCAACCATCCCCCCCCCTCCTGCATCTTCATTGTTTTGCTTCATTATTCAACTCTTTCCCACAGCAGAATGTCAGCTATGATATTAACTACAATAGCAATAGCCACCATCCACAGGGTTCCATAGTATTCTCTATTGTATTGCACCTGGAAATGAAATTGAACACAGTAAAGCACACAATAAGTCAATATAAACAGTGTCATACATATCAGCACGTTGTAGGCAATTTTTTTTTTTATGATACTTGAGCTGATATCATGCAGAAACTTCATAATCACGTTGCATTCCAACAGTTCTCTAGAAGTGTATACAATTTAACGACTAAAGTTATTCTTCCTTAGACATGCAATGTCAATGGGTTACATTTTTCAAAAAAGTTTAACTTGTGACTGAGAAGTTTGTTTGTGTTTCAGTTTTTTTCAAGTTCAGCGTGTACATATATAGTGTAACAGTAATTGGACTTTTGAAAATATTAACGGTTCGAGTAATATAGTATTGTTAAGAGATAATATTTTAAACTGCATTCTGTTTGTGATAATTCAATCTACTTCATTCATTTTTCAATCATGATCAGTTGTGGTTGAAAGCACCGATGGATAGCCCATAAAAGGGTCTATACGTAGAAGATATGTGTGAGTCGGTCAGGTATGAAGTTAACAAATTGCAGGAGTGTGAATGGCACAACAGGTTCATACTCTTTTCTTCTGATGAAGTGTCGATGAGTTGAGTTGTTTTTAACACGCTGAGCTTGTTCTAAACAGAATTAACGACACGCAAATGGATGGACAGAGGACAGACTACAAAAGAAACGAATGCTTTCAACAGAGTATTACCATGGCAGAAGGAGTTGCCTCAAATATTGATATTGCTAGTTAAGATCATTGATTGTTTCACTTTCTCAAGAAGACTGTCCCCGGAACTCTAAATCATAGATGAGTAATGCCTTGTTGCCTGTGAACTTCTTGACCTTTTTGACTTGAAACTCACTGATGCACATTCCATCGCGGTAACACCTTCCTTACGGTCACATCGAGACTTCTCTTGCACCCTGTAGTCTAGTGAGCAGAACTCCGAGTGACGTTACTTCACGCAACGAGCCGTTGGGCACGTGTGGTTGCTAGTACAAGCTTGCATCTCTCGCGTATCCCGTGCGTACACAGATTTGAAAGAAAATCAATTAAGTATATAACCGCATCCACCCGCCAAAATGGGAATATTCAGGCATTTGTTGTTGTTGTTGACAGCACTTAGCATATTACTAAAATATAATCATGGGAATAATATTCATCGCTAATAAATGGCAGCAAAACATGTTTCATCTCTTTCGTACAATAATATTGCCCACGACAGCAGCAAGAATAATAGATGAATTCCAAATGATTTTATATAATATGCACTCATTTTTTTAATTGTTTACAAAAAAAAAATTCAAGCAATGCAAACAACAGTTAAAAATCAAGTGTGAATAATCATCGTCAATCCAGATTCTTCTTTATATATTTGGTAATATCATAGCTAGTAATATAATAGTCTTATTATTAAGCGCCATTATAACTTATCCAGCGGATTGTCTCTTATGCGATATGTATTTACCTGCATTATCGTTTTTTGCCTCATCATTTTATGGTTA
>JZLH01S0495618.1:47776-62776 GCA_001188425.1 Eucidaris tribuloides
GCGTTATAACACGGGACAGCAAATAGTCCGTTTTAATTCCCAACATAATTTACTGTAATGTATCGTAGTTAACATGGCAATAGCTTCCCTCATCATTCTTGCATTGTAAAAGTAATAAAAAACGAAGATAGTTTGTTTGTCACAGTCCTTAAAAAATTTGAAGCTTTAATGCACATGCGCGCCGTGGTGCGGCTCCACTCTGATGCAATGCAGCCGTTTTAGAAGCGTGAACGTCGCTAAAATGAAAGTGGGGCGTTTGATTTTGACTTAGCGGACCAATTGAAATGCCGCGATATTTTAGTTCGTATTTTAGGTCAAAACGATGGTTCAGGGATTGTTTACCATTTAGACATGAATGCCCGAGTATTGTTCCGTATTATTGGTCAAAACGATGGTCGGGGATTCGTTCTTACCGTTAACATGAATCGCGCAATATTTCGTTCCGTATTTTGGTTCAAAACGATGGTCTGGGGATTGTTTCTACCTTTTAGACATTAAATGCCAGCGAATTATTTAGTCTCCGTTTTTGGTCAAAACGATGTCGGTTCGTCTTTACCCCGTAAACATGAAGAAATGCCGCAATATTAAGTTCCGTATTTGTTCAAAACGATGGGCGGGATTCGTAGTTTCTTTACTTGACATGAATGTACCCATCAGCGAATTTTCGTCGGTATTATTGGTCAAAACCATGTCGGGTATTCTGTTTCTATACCATTTAGACATGATGCTCGATATTTCGTTCCTATTGCGTTCAAAACGTATGGTCGGGGATTCGTTCTTACATTTAGACATGAATGCCGCGAAATATTTCGTTCCGTATTGGTCAAACGATGGTCGGGATTCGTTTCTACCAGTTAGACATGATTGCCGCCCGAATATTTCGTCCCGTATTTGGTCAAAACGCATGGTCGCGATTTCTTTCTTACCATTTAGACATGAATGCCCCGGCATATTCGTTCCGTATTTTGGTCAAACGAGGTCGGGGATTCGTTTCTTACCTTTTAGACATTTAGACGATGCATGCCGCCGAATATATGCGTTCCGTATTTATGGTCAAAACGATGTGGGCGGTTCTGTTCTTATATCGTCGACATCAATGCCGCTAATAATTTAGCTTCCGCTATAATGTCTCAAAACGATCGTCGCTATTTATGTTTTCACACATGATGTTCACGCTGTTAAAACGAACCCTCGACCATCGTTTTTGACAAAATACGCGAACTAATATTCGCGCATTCATGTCTAAAGGTGAGAAAACGAAATCCCGAACATCGTTTGACCAAAATACGGAACTAAATATTCGCGGCATTTCATGTTAAGTGAGTAAAAGACGAAACCCCGACCATCGTTTGACCAAAATACGGAACTAAATATTCGTTCGTCGCGGCATTTATGTCTAAAAGGTAAGAAACGAATCCCGACCATCGTTTTGACCCCAAAATACGGAACGGAAATATTCGCGGACATCTGTCTAACGCGGTAAGAACACGAATCCGCGACCATTCGTTTTGCAAAATAGCCGGAACGAAATATTCGCGGAATTCATGTCTAAAATGTAAGAAAACGAATCCCCAACCGACCATAAGATTTTGCCAAAATACGCGGACACAATTTCGACAGTGCATTCATGTCTAACCGGTAAGAACGACCGCCAGCCTCGTTTTTGCACCAAAAAAATACGGAACTAATATTCGCGCTTTCAATGATTTAGGGTGAACGAGATCACACCGACCATCGTTTTGACAAATACGCGAACGAAATATTCGCGCATTCATGTTCGTATACGGCTAAGAAACGAGATCCCCGACCATTGTATTGACCAAAATACGGAACGAAATATGCCAGTGATTTCATGTCTAAGGTGTAAGAACGAATCCCCGACCATCGTTTGACCAAAATACGGATCACGAAATATTCGCCGCATTCATGTCTAAATGGTAACGAAACGAATCCCGACCATCGTTTTTGACAAACGTTCAACAAATCATCGCAGCATTCATGTCTAAACGCGTTAGCAAAAACGAACCATCCGACCATCGTTTTGACCAAAATACGGAACTAAATTATTCCGAATCATGTCTGCACGGGAAAAACAGACCCTCAGACGATGTTTTTCAAAAAAAACAATAATTAAAATAATGTAAAAATATTAAAAAAAAAAATAAATATAATTAAACAGAAATAAACAAAAAAAACATATAATAATAAACTAAAAAAAAACAAATAAAAAAAACAATAACTAGTACTTTCGGCTTTGGTTTTTCTTTGTGTTCTTATATGCGCGGGTAATTTTTTTTATACATTGTGAGTATTGTGAGAATTATGCCGGGGGCGGGGCCGGGGGGGGCGCGCGGGGGCGCGCGGGGGGCGGGCGGGCGCGGCGCGGGGGGGGGGGGGGGGGCGGGGCGCGGGGGCGGGGCGGGCGGGGGGGGGCGGCGGGGGGGGCCGGGGCCGCGCTCGCGCCGGCGGCGGGGCCGGGGGGGGGGGCGGCCGCGGCGGCGGGCGGGGGGCGGCGCGCGGCGGGGGGCCGGCGCGGGCGGCGGCGCCGCGGGGGGGGGCGCCCCGGCGGGCGGCGGGGGGCGGCGCGGGGGGGGGGGGCGGCGGGCGGGGCCGGGGGCGGGGGGGGGGGGCGGGGCGCGGGGCGGGGCGACCGGCGCGGGCGCGGCGCGGGCGATACATGGTGACAAAAACGAGCCTAAAAGGGGTCTGTGTGATAGCTCACCTCATCAAAGCCCTAATAAATTTAGTTAATTTGTGTTTACTTTTACCGTCCTTTGTAAGTCTTTAGCCCTAGGATAAAACTTGCAGAACAGCTATAGGCGGGAGGACTTATCAATTCAAACAGTGATAATTACCACCGGTGGCGGCTCAACACAGCGTCGCGTGGTCATTATGCATTGGTCACGCTATGGTCAGCTCCCTGCTAGTGCACGTGCAGAAATTTGTAACATATCAACAGTTTCATGACATTTGTTCCAACAACAATTGCAAAGTTACACTAACCCAACTCTGATCCTAACCGTAACTCTATCCCAACCCCTAATCATATTCTGAACTAGAAACTCAATGGCAACCCTGACCCTGACTCTTTTTGTCTTCTGAGATATTATCACTGTTGCCGGAGCAAATGTCGGGTCACCGTATAACAGTACATGGCTCAGTGGATAAGACTTCCGTTTCTCAACCTAGAGGTCTGTGGTTCGAGTCAACGCCGGGCCATAGCGGTTGTGTCCTTGGGTAAGGCACTCTATCCCCATTACCTCGTCCCTCGGGTAGGACGTAAAGCCGGAGGTCCCGTGTTGAGAAAGAAACATCTCAGCACGAAAAAGAACCCACGCACTTCATCGAAAAGAGAAGGGTGAAAACCCGGTGTTGTGGTCACATATCCATATACAAACTACACAAGACTAGATGCCTGCAGGTAACAGTGATTAAGTTTGCTTTTCTAGTCCCTGTCATCGGAAATGATAATAATAATAATAATGATAAAGGACAATTCCAGTTACATAGAAGAGTGATTTATCTTCAACAAGAGTCAGAGAAGCCAATCCGCCTCTTCAAAAAATAACAGCTCTCATTGCCTAACCAAAAAAGAAACTATCTTGATGTCAAAGATACGCATACATTTTCAATAAAAGTAGTAGCCAATATCAGTACTTTCCAACCACCTTACCTTGAGGATAAACCGTCCGCTTCTCGCAGAAGTGTCACATGGGACAGTCAAATAAACTTACTTTCAGGAGAAACTGTCCATCCAAACATGTGTCCCACAGGACAGTATTAGCCAAATTTCAATATTTCCTGACCATCTTACCTTCAGGATAAACCGTCCCCTCCTCGCAGAAGTGTCCCACGGGACAGATATGACCGATGATGGGATGGACCGTGTCCGTGGGGCACTGGCTGTCGTTGAGGTGCAGGGGGTCGGGTTTGTCGACCCCAGAGATGCAATAGAACCCCTCCCGACAGAGGGCTGTGGGGGAGGTCAAGTTGACCCCTTGGCAGTAGTAGCCTGGTAGGAGAGGAAGGAAGAATGAGATAGATGTTAAGGGTGTCTATAGTGTGGGGAGGAGGGCGTAGAAGATGAAGGTGCCCTCACCTCTTACAATGTACAAGTATAAAAAAATTGGAAAAAAGTGAAGGTGAAGAGTTAGCAGCTCAAGCTCTTAGAAAGCACCATAGCTTGTCTCTAAATAATCTAAATCCCAACCCCCCCCAAAAAAAAACAAAAACAAATGCAAGGAATCATGGACGTATTTATACTTAAATGAATTGGATGAACCAGACTGTTATCAAGCAAGGCTGCTAAAAGCATAAAATGAAGTCCTGATGGAAGGTGAAATATAATAACTTTGCTTGGTGTCATGTGAAGTTTGAATGAATATTTGTGATAGCAGACAGAGTGAAGACAGAGTGAATCTTCAAGATTATCGGGTGGAATGTTTCTGGGATGTACAGCAAGGTCGATAAATAACTGAATGCACATTAAAAAATATACTAATACAGCTAATGGGTATGACATTCTATGGACACATGTCCATTTTACCTAAGGGTATCATTTTGGGGCCATGATTCAGTTAGATTAGTTCCTTGATCTAGCAGTATCATTTTGGGGACAATATTTATTTAGTCCAATTCCTGGATATAGGAGTATCAAGTCTATGTCTAGTTACCTGGATCACAAGGAGAACAGTCCTCCACCATCGTCAGGCCGGCCGATCCCCCGAAGGTTCCAGCCGGACAGGGCTGCCAGTCGTGGCCGGTTCCATTGGGACAGTAGTAGCCCGGAGGGCAAGCTGTCCTGGTCGAGGCTGCATCGCCCACCGTGACAAGTTCTGGGATGCAGTAGTAACCTACAAAAATAATAACACAATCAAGAAATAGTTATGAATAATATAGAAGTAACAGGTCATTATTCTGTGGGTCATCATTCCGTAGGCTTGTTTTCCCCGACAGGTCTTTGTTACGAGCATTTAAATACTGCACAATTTGGATAACAGAGCTCCTGTTCATTTTCAGACTAATGAGGTCTCAGATGCAGATAAATAGCACATTTTGTAGATGCGGAATAATGAACCTTAGGAATAATGGTATATCACCCAATGTAGAGCATGGAAGAATGAGGATGCATCACCTTTCAGAGCAAAAGGCCAGAAATAATGAAATTATGAACACTTTTTACGCAATGCAATGTTGCATTCTTCTAGTTTTGATATGAAAGAGAGTGTAGTGACGTTGTTTTGCTTTTCAAGCAATACTAAATCAGCAACAATTTTCATTTTCAAGTGAAACAGAGTTAAAGGCAGTGGATCTCATTTGCAAACATCCCTGCAGACCAGGAAAAGATAGCTCATGCCCTTAGGCTATTGATGACAGGCATGTCTGTGAAATTTGGGGGTCAGTAGTTGCCTAGAATTTGAAAAATGCGAATGAAAAACAATAGCCGTTTAGTGTACGTTCTATGGTAGGAATTTTTTTCTCACGAGAAAAAATTAAAATCAGAGTCAAACGGTCACTATAATTTCACTAAAACTGAGTTTCTAGCTCCTATATTTTGCTGAAGGTTCCCAGATGGCATTTTCTTCTAAATGGCATTGCATTTGTATAATGTTAATTTTTAGGCATGCAAAAGAGATGCCCTGCCTTTAACTTCCTTCTGCTTCTCTACAGGAAATACCATTTCTCTCCACTCAATCAGATCATGCATGTGTAGGCCTTGAGCTGACTCAACGTGGGAATAGTTGTCCTCAAGGGTAATTGTCCTGGGAATATTTGTCCTATGGGTTATCGTCCTGGGGGTAGTTGTTTGGGGGAGGGGAGGTAAGCCTTCAGGGTTAACTGTCCAGAGAGTAGTAGTCCAGGGGATAGCTCTCCGAGAATCATTACAAACGTTGTACCCATCTACTAGCTTAAAACTACCTACCTTCGGGACAGATTTCACATGCTGCAGCGCCCTCGCTGTCGACGTAAGTACCAGCCACACACTCCAGTGGCTCAGCACTGCCTCGAGGACAGTGCCTCCCGATGGGACAGATCACGGCCTTGGCGAAGGACGAACCCTGAGGGCAGTAGTAGCCTGGGTCACACTCATCGGTTGGTCCAAACAAACCTGGGTAAGGATTAGTAAGATAGGAATTAGTCAGAATCCAGTCCTGCATTTGGTCTGTGATTGATTTTCCTTCAAAATCTATCCAGATTCAGCTTTCACTGAGGCCTAACATTTGCTTAGTTATTGTTCCTGCCCAAATTTGGGCCTGAATTTTAACTTCTATTTTAAATTGGTATTACATTTGGCCCTGCATTTGATTTTGGGTTAGACCAGGCATTTACTTTCTACTTTTTGGATTTGTCCCTACATTTGGACCAAGATGTAACCAAACACATTGATTACTATTTAGTACTACATTATGTACTTGGACTTGGCCATCAGTTTGCCTTTAGATTTGATCAAGCAATTGGATTTACGTACAATTCTCGCTCTCGAAAAATCGTTATTCACCAGCATTCAGCAGTACAGGACATGCTGTCCAAGAGAATTTGGGCCCCCGCAAACTTCCGGTTTTATTTACATTAACACGTGTTGAGAATTGAAAAGTCCCATATAAATGACAGGTTTAAAATTTGTGGCGTATACCCAACAAATTTTGATGCTACCTGCAAAGGTCAAATTAAATCATAACACAAATTTGTGACACTCTGACCTTATTTAGTAAAATTATGAATTTGGCAGACGGCCCTGTGTATTATCTATGGAAGCTGGAAATAAGTTGGTCATACAAGTTGAACCACCGTGAAAACTACGCATGCGCACACTGACGATATCGCCCTCTATTGCCGAACGCCATATAATTGTCGATAGCGAGAATTCAGATGGACTCTTACCAAGATTGGTAATCATGGAGTGAAAGCTATACAGCTGGCATCTGGATCCCTGACTACTGTACTACATTGAACAACTTGGGCATAGGGCCCACATAGAAATGTTTCATTGTTTATATCATAAAATAACCAAAAAGTTAAATAAATACATAAAATAAGGACATTTAATAACAAGTACACAGCTGCATATATTTTGGCTGGGATCAAATCTGAACAGACAGTTGAGATGTGCAAATCAACCAACACACTATCTACCCCCTTTATTACAATTATTTTCGAGGGTGGGCTAGGGGTCATTTACCTAGACCATTGCAGTAAAATCCAGGTGTACAGTGGAAGCAGTCGTCCTCTGACGATATTCCTGTGTCATTGAAGAACGTTCCGTTCGGACAGGGTGTGGGGTCAAAGGTCGCAAGCTCGCAGTAGTGTCCCTCGGGGCATATGATACTTTCAGGGGTGGTGGAGCTCTCTTCACAGTAATAGCCAGGGTAACATGGACCACTGACTGCAGTTTGGGCTGGAGTACAAACAAACACATTCAACAATAATTATTCATTGTATTTCTTCTCAGTCTTCTTAAGTTTTGGCAAATTGAAATTCTCTTCCCCACTCTTTCTCCTTATCTGCTTGGGGACAACGGACTTGTACAGAAGCCCAGTTCATTGCACAATCAGAGACAAGTTTCTACAGACGCCCAGAAAATAGATCTTTTTCAGTCAAATATTAGATAAACAATAGAGTTATATTGCATCATGCATCTGTCGCATAAGCTCTCATTTTTTTAACAGCGTAAATGAAGAAAGTACTGTAAATATTCTGAGTAAACTTTTAGAAGAAAATATCAATTTATGGGTTTATATTCCCTCACAGTCTATTAAGTACACATTGCATCTCATTGAATAATAATGCCTTATACATGGTAGCAGTAATCTGAAGAGGTTATGACTACTGTCACTGGAGGCTACTATCTACCAAGCAATCACTGTAGTTTATTGTTTACCAAGCAATTATTGTACATATTTTATCAATAACACTTACTGAGGTTGATACCTCAATTCAGGAATACCCATTTTCATACCTGCTTGAAGAAAAATAAATAAATGCAAACAATTTGGTTGGTATCTTCATAGAAATGAACATAGAATTAGAATTGTAGCATACCTGTCTCATTACAGAAATATCCGGCTGTACAGTTCAAACATTCGTCCACCGATTGAAGCTTGATGGCTGGACTGAATGTCCCCTCAGGGCAGGCGATGGGGCTGTCTGTCCCCTCAGGGCAGTAATAGCCAGCTGGGCATTCGTCATTGAAGGAATCTGAAATGAAATATGAATGAGGAGATTTGGGTTAAGAGATCTTTTGGATTAGGATCATGATATTTGGCTTAGAACAACATTATGGGAAATGATGTTATTCTGGATTAGCATGACTGTAGATTGTAAAATACAACTGGATTAAAAGGACATTGCATAAGGATTAGAAGATTTACAATTGGCCACTTTGATTACAGGATTATTAGGTTTGAGAAACAAGAGGACATGTAAACATATAACTACGACTACCTGTACTACTTAATTAGATTTTGCATCCTAAAACTTCATTTACATTGTTGTAACACATTTCAAAGTTAATGTCAGAGGCAACCAACATCACCCACACTGTCAAACAATGTCAAAGATGATTTAGCAGCTTTAAAATATCTTTATGACAGAATTCAATTGCTGTTAGCCCCCTTTTTTCAACAGAATTTATATGTTTTTGCATTATACACTTTTCTAAACAATCCATGTGTTTCTAACAAGTGAAGCACAATGACAATCAAACTTTTCCCCAAGTAATAACTGAACACAAGTATGCAAACTACAAACAGCTACATTTCATTGAAGAAATTTTACCTTCAAAGCCATTTCATCACCTGGTATAAGCTATATTATCAACGTTATCATTCCAAAAACTAACAAAACCACAACAACTGTTATCGAATATGTTTGGTTTGTCTTACCATAGGTTGGTGTTGTGATGTTAGAGCCTTTCCTGCAAAAGTATCCGGCGGCGCAGTAGACTGGTGGGTATGATAGACCACGCTGGTTGCAGGCATAACCACCTGTACAAGGTGTGCAATCCTCCTCACTTGTAATTCCTGCAATGCGGAGACGAGAGAGACAAGGCAAGGGATGAGTCAAGGTAGGAACAAGTGGAAGATTAACAGATGGAAAGATATGGAAAGAAAGAAGAGATGGTTTATACAGGAAAGACCAGAGAAGAGATGAGTCAAGGTAGAAACAAGTGAATTTTGAGACGAAGTGTATGAACAGACAGGGAGAGGTGGAGTGGAGAAAGGAAGGTGAAGTGGTGTGGGTATGGGGAGGGGGAATAAACATAGAAGTAAAACAAAGATCAGGGTACTGAAAAGTGGGAATAAATTTAAATGGATGGTTGCAATTGTTTGACATGAAGAAAGGATATCATAATAATAAGGGAGAAGCATAAAATATGGAGAAAGATAGTAATGACAAAAAAGATGCTAAATATATATTGAAATGGGGCATACCAAGAGACAGGGAAAAGGGAAAAAATAGAATGAATAAAGAATACTCAGACACAAAAAAACAGAGTCACACATAATTAAAGTGAAAAAAATGAGTGAGAAACAGACAATTATGATGACATCTTTTCACATCGGTGTATGTTTTGAAATTTAGCAATTACCGTTAAACATTACAAAACTGTCAAGCTTAAACAGAATCATCTATTAGATATAACATTCCAAATTTCTACAAAAAGAGTGCTACAATTAAAGATATGGCACACAAACTAAACAACACAAAATGCTCAACTGCTCATACCTGTCAGATTATTGAAGGTACCGTACGGGCATGGGAACTGCTCGGCGTACTCCGTGCCGTTCGGACAGTAGTAACCGCTCGGACAGACGTAAGAACCGTGCCAGACCACGGGACCGATGGTGGCATTGCAGTAGAACCCTGCTGGACACCTGGTGCAGGTCCACTGTCCCACGGTGTCTTGGTAGGTACCGGACGGGCAGGGCACCGGGTCGGGGCTTCCGGTCTCACAGTAGTGGCCCTCGGGGCAGGTGTATTCCGGCGGGGTGGCCACTCGTTGACCGGTGGGACAGTAGTAGCCCTGCTGGCAATCGCCAGTGGGTGAGGGCAGGCCCTGGGCTCCGCAAAATTGTCCTGAGGATGGGAGATTAGACAGAGAAATTATTTGTTGAACACTGCCAAAGTTCTGCAAACACTGTTTTTACAGTGTTTACTGAAATTTTAGCTCCAATTTCAGCTCCAAACCCACTTTTTGTTTCTCTCTTTGTGCCTGTGTTTTATTTTTATCAATTCATTCCAAAGGATAGAGGATAGTAGATAAATGAAAAACACCTTTACAACCAATTTTATGGATTAACATTCCTTATCACAAATACTTTATTCTATATAATCATCATTAATACTGAAAGCTCAAAACGTAATTATGCTTTCAGTTCTTGTACATGTCTTATAGAGTAATAAAGATAATACAAACTTCTCAATGTTTTGCCAATTGCAGAATATGTTACTTATCTCGTAATCATTATATCCTTGTTTCACATTCACTTCCTCTAAAGAGTAATAAAGAAACAATATTGATTCCTCTTTGCTTTTATGTCTTGCACATTTTCTATTCATTTTCCATGTGATGAATTTAATCAGCTGGCTACCGAAAAAAATGTGTCCTATCCTAAATATGGGAATTGCAGAATCTGGGAGGTATCGGGTTAACTCACCCTTTGTGCAGTTTTTGCAGTTGGCTTCAGATGATTGTCCCTCAGCATCTAGGTAGTATCCCATGTCGCACGGTGATGGAGAGTGGCTGCCTCGTGGGCAGTAGTGGCCTTCAGGGCAGATATTCCCAGTGATGTTGTCTGTTGGGTTACCCACAGAAGCTCCACTGATGCAGTAATAACCTGGTGATGGTGAAGGGAAATGATTCTTAAAATACTTTGTTTTATCATACACATCAAAATCATGAGTGCAGAAATACTAACAATTAAGAGATAGATTTAAGTAGATTTTGGCAAATTTTACTTATTTTGCCAGTACTCCATATTGCCTTTTGAATCACCAATTTACCATCATCTAGATCATCATCATCATCATCATCATCATCATCAATAATCATCACCACTATCACAACCACCACCACCATCCCCATCATCCTTACTAACATCATCACTACCACTATCACTATCATCATCATCATTGATGTCAGAATCATCACCATGATGCTCACAACGATTACCAGTGCTTAGAAACAATTATAGTAGTTGGTGCTATAAAAATGATATTCATTACTATCATTATCATTATCATCACCACCCTTATCGCCATTACCACCACCAGCTATTATTGTCGTCATTATCCTCATCACCATCATAATTACCATCTTCACAATCATCACCATCATCACCATCATCGTCACCATCATAATCACCACCCTCATCATTATCACCACTATCCTCTTCCTCCTCCTCCTCTTCTTCTTCATCATCATCATAACTATCATCATCACCACCACCATCATCACCACCACCACCACCATCACCACCACCACCATCACCATTATCATCATCACCCTCACCATCATCACCCTCATCATCATTGTGATCATTATTGCCATCATCCTCGGGATCATCTCCTCTTTATTATCATTATCATTACCTGGATGACACTCCCACTGAGGGTAAGCCAGTCCAGGCCTCTGACAGTACATTCCAGGGTCACAGTCCACGGGCAGCTCAGTCCCTGCTGGACAGTACTCTCCTGCCTGGCACTGACCACCAATAGAAGGATCATTGGGCATTGGGGTTGAGGCACCGGATATACAGTACCAGCCGTCACTGTAAGAAGGAAGAAGTAATTGGAAAGTTTGGAGTATTAAACAATAGTTTCTATCATGATAACTGGTATATAAACCACAAACAGCTGGATATTTCATTTTCCTCTAAATTCAGACAATACTCTGTATTTGAAATATGGTGCAGTGCCAGAGATGGAGCGAGATCTGGCAAAACAAAGAATTATGGGTATACCGAACCCAGAAGAAGCAATACAATGAGTAACAAGCTATCCCGCACATTTTCAACGCTTCAACATGGTTTTCATTTGTAAAGCTCCTTGGTGTTATTCTCACAGTTCTAAGCTCAAAAACTTGGGAGGAATATCTGTGCATGAGTGAAGTAAAATGAGTTTGTTTAGAACACTGCAGTACAATCACTTCATATTTGTCCCATGATTTCTCTGCCAGTTGTTATAGTTCCTGATTTTTCTTTCCTGCATATCTAACACCTCTACTTGTTAAAAACTTCTCCAAATATCATGATGCACTTTTTCGCCTTTCCTGTCTGTCAAATCATAAGCACCACAACATAAACATGGGTCCTGGCCCTGTGCACCACTGTAGAGACTAGAATTCAGTATTACATAAGGGGTGCAGAATATTGACAGGAGAGTTTGTCGGTTGTCCGGCAAAAGGGCCCTAGCATATGTTTGCGGCAGAAGGGCCATAGGACTAAATTTTATGTAATTTGAGAAATATTTGAAATTTGCACTTAACAGACTGACATAAGGATGTAAAAATACCACACTACTTTGAGTTCATGTGAAAAACGCCAATGGTTTTCACGTTAGAGACAATTTAGTGTTAAGGCCCTTCTGCCAGGAACATATGCTAGCCAAGGGCCCTTCTGCCAGACTAAAAACGAGTTGTTTTCAGGCCTATCTGGACTAAACACAGAGGGCACGAGTTATTTCAAATTTTGAGGATAATTGTAAAGAAAATGAGTTGGTTACCTGCAGTTGCTAGTAGGCCAGACATTGTGGTACCCCATGCAGTACATGCCAGCCAGACAGGGCAAGCAGGAGGAGTTACTGGTCTGTCCTGTGGCGTTGTTGAAGGTCCCTGGCCAACAAGGGTACTCCTGGGCGTGGCGGGTGCCGTTGGGGCAGTAGTAGCCGGCGGGACAGTCGTTGCCTTCATAGGTTGTCGAGTTGGCCACACAGAAGAAGCCTATAAATGTTGAAATTAGAATTAAATATGAATTAAAACTTAACAAACTGCAGTCTCAACAATCCTGTTACATGTTCCAGTGGGGAACGGATGGGGAAGGGATTTGTGTAGAAAAGTAGATAAAATTATACCCTTCTAGAAATAGTTTTATTACAATGTTGTCAAAATTCCAGAAGTTACAGAAGATCTTCAACAGACTTCCATGAACGAATAGAAAAGGCACAGATGTTTTTCTCCATTTCACAAAACAAAATCTGTAACAAAATATCAACTTTGAATGAAAATATCCAACGTAAACCTACATGTACCAGTCTTCCAAGTATTCTGAGGGTTATTCCTTAACTATACCAAAGTGTAAAAACATTAAAATCGCTGCTGTACTTTTCTTTTAATTTTCAGTGAAAAGGTACCATTTGTGGTGCAAAAACTGCGCCAGCATTATGTTAACTCTTAACAAGTCGAAGTCCTAGATCTGCACCAAATAATATAACCAAAGTCCATAGAGGTTTAAATCCTCTGGCATGTTAAGAGTTAACAGTTGAGACTTAACAAAGAAACCTCACCTTCTGGACATTCTTTACATGTCCCCTGCCCCTCGTTATCCTGGTACGTCCCCTCCTCGCATCCAATTGGGAGTCCTGTCCCCTCTGGGCAGCGATGACCCCGAGGACACACCCCTCCGATGCCTGTGAACCCACCAAGGAGGGGGCAAGTGGCGTTGTAGGTTTCGTTGCTGCCGAGGATGTAGGGGTTGCCCCGGTCAACACCGGAGTTGCACCAGTAGCCCTCAGAGCAGAGGTCGGTGAAGTTGGTGGCCGCCTGGGACGGGCAGAAGTAGCCCTCAGGGCAGTCCGTGCACTGCTCAATCTGAACAGTGTAGAAGAAAGAAGAGAGAACATGAATAATAGCTTGAAATATGTCCCACTTTTATGTTCCAAACACAAATGCGCATCATAGAGAAATGCTCATTTACAATACGAAGTAAAGGATGGTAACAAAGCATGGCGGGAGAAAGTATGTAATTCTTTTGTGCAGACACTAACTTGAGAATTCAGTGTCAAGGTTTTCATTTGCTACATCCTGTAACAAATAATCAGTGTAATGATTTATCATTCTTATGATAATCTACCTTTCCCGTTCGACTGAGAATGTCCGACTTTTGCTCTGGCAACAATTGCTTCGATTATTATTTCATGCACTACCCCTGACCTCAACCCTAACTCAACCCTAAACCAAACCCTGACCCTAACCCTATTCTGAACTGGAAACCCAATGGCAACCCTAACCCTAACTCTTTGTCTTCTGAGATATTGTCACCGGAGCAAATGTCACTGAAGCAAAAGTCGGATCACCTCTACTGATTTGAGAAATATCTAACTTGAACAACTCCCAATTTAAAAAAATCCTGGCATAAAAGTGCCATCGTTTGCCAAAAAATTTGGGGCAGATGAGGGTGTCGAAAGAAAGCTTACTTTTTTGCACAAGAATTATGCTAATTTTATTTACGGCACCTTTCATTTCTGAAATTGTTGGTCAAAAGACATAATTGAATTTATTTTACACAGAAAGCAAAAACAAACTCTAATGTTATGGGTTCTTTTTAATACTCAATGCCTCACAATTTTGAATGCTTAGTGTGGTGTTTCTAAACTTCTGATATAATATATTTGACTTATTTTGAATCACAACTTAAAACTCAAAAAGGTAATAAAAGGTTTTTATCATCGTACCAGATAAAGGTTGGTCAGATCGCTGTAGGTTCCTGCAGGGCACGCCATCCAGTCCAGTCCAGTGCCTGTGGGACAGTAGTAGCCCATGGGACAATCAGCATAGCCCGCCTCTAGGTCTGGGTTGCCCAGGGTCTCGTTTTCTGGCACACAGTACAGCCTGATGGAATGACCAAAACAAAAAACAAAACATAAAATTCACCTGCTGAGTAGAATGGCATACATTCTAAAAATATCACACAAAATGTGACAAAATGTTAATCAATGTGACATATATGTTAAACGTACTTGTAAAAAATCAGAACAACATATTACTGAAGAAAAAATAAGATT
>JZLH01S0495618.1:71445-82865 GCA_001188425.1 Eucidaris tribuloides
TACATCATCATTATCATCACTATCACCATCATCATCATCATCATCATCATCATCATCATCATCATCATCGGTAGCACTGATGCAGCACCAGCCAGGGTCACAGAGCCCAGTGGGGTGGGCGTTACCCTGGCCGGCACAGTAGAAACCAGGTATGCATGGTAAGCACCAGGAGGAATTATGTGCTCCTGAAGAATGGATATGTCATCAAAGATAGTTAGGATTATTTATATATCACCATCATAATCATCCTCATCATCACAACCATTATCAAATCAACATTATCATTATTCATTTATACATTCATTGATTTATTAGAATTATTTATTCATTTGTTTATTCATGTAAACTATATTTATACCATCATCATCATCATCATCATCATCATCATCATAATTCATTCCTTCCTTCATTTATTTCTATGCATTAATCATGTTTTTATTTCATCTTAATTCATGTCATCTTCCTCTTCTTCCTCCTCCTCATTACATTCACCATCAACTTTCAATATCACCATTATCACCACCATCATCATCATCATCATCATCATCATTACCATCACTATCATCATTCATACCTTCCTTCATTTATTTCTATGAATTAATCATGTTTTTGTTTCATCTTTCAATTCATGTCATCTTCCTCTTCTTCCTCCTCCTCCTCATTACATTCACCATCAACTTTCAACATCACCATTATCACCACCATTATCATCATCATCATCATCATCATCATCATCATCATCAAAATCAGCATCATCATCATCATCATTAATATCATTAAATGCAATCATCCATAAATGTATTCAGTTTAATGGGTGGCACTGGTGAACACAATGTTATTTACCTGTCAGATTATTGAAGGTTCCTTCTTCACATGGATTCATCAAGTCATATGTCGTACCTGGTGGACAGTAGTAACCTGCTGGACATTCAGTATCCCTTGAAAAAGAAACAGAACATTCAAAAGTTTAACC
Organism: Eucidaris tribuloides; assembly: GCA_001188425.1. NCBI lineage: Eukaryota > Metazoa > Echinodermata > Echinoidea > Cidaroida > Cidaridae > Eucidaris > Eucidaris tribuloides. The sequence continues at coordinate 72,419 of JZLH01S0495618.1, forward strand.
CGTTTGCTATTGTATTTCGTCGCTGGGTTGATAAAACCTAGCATCTCAAATTTTGGTGAAAATGACTTTTTTGATAAATATGAAGTTTAAGGTGAAATTAATCTTCTAATAACCACATGAGTTGCATATCTAGAAAAATAATGCCAAAATTAATCTTTTGGATAACCTTGTATCTCATTTTATGATTTAGTGCAAAAACTTTGTTATTCAATTTCCTGCCTTCCAAATCATTCTTTGTGCATTTCCACCATTTCATATCAAATTATCAAACATAGCCTTAAGTTCAAATATCATAGCCTACGCACATCTCCTGAAAATTTGCTTTTTTGAGATACTAGATGTTAACAGCCCGTGATATCGAAGGGTTTTGTGAGCAGATGAAACCTTTTATCTCAAATTTTGGTGAAAATCACTTTTTTTGATAAATATGAAGAAAGATTTTGATACATGTGAAGTTTATGAGGTGGAAATGAGGTGGATTTTATCTTTTAATAACCACATGAGTTGCACATCTAAAAAAAAATAAATGCCAAAATAAATCTTGTGGAAAACCTCGTATCTCATTTCCGTATTTAACGTTAGTTGAAAAACCTCATAACTTAATTTCTCACCTTCCAAATCATTCTTTGTGAATTGCAATCATTTCCTTTTGAATTGATTACCAAACAAAGTCATAAGTTCAAACACATAATCTGTTAAAATAAGAATGTTTTGCGCTCTCCTTAAAACTTTGTTCTTTTCTTTTTTGAGATACGAAGTTTTAACAGCCCAGAGACAATTATCCTTATGGGAATTAGAGAGTCTGGGATGCACTTGGTTAATAAGACAAGCATGGAGATTGACACATTAATCCCTTCCCCTTAGACTACAATAGATGAAAACACAATCAGATTTGTCACAAATTAAAACACACATCAATCAAATGACTCCCCTGCAGATAAATTGTTTTTAAACCCATGTCTATAGTTGGCACTTGTCTGTAACGGCCACTTTTTTGTTCCCCTTGAGTGACCACTACAAACAGGTTTGACTGCATATATTTATTTTTCTTTTTTATATACATTTATCCATTCTTATTGTTTAAATGTACGTACATGAATTTATCCATTCTGTTTAAATGTACATACATGAATTTATTCATGGCCATTTATATTTATTGATATCTTTATTTGTCTATTTGTTTGTTTATTTATGTACTTACTTATTCATTCATGTAATATTTATATACACATATACAATCATTTCTTTTTTATTTAATCTGTATTTATTTATTCATTGTGTTTATTACTTTACAAATCAGGAAAACAAAGCAATTAAAAACTGGCATAGTTGGAATCAATAAGAATGCATTTCAACCAATTCACTCACAAGACTAATTAAAAGCATCTGACAAATATACTCACGTGTAGGTAGTAGCATTGGCCATGCAGTAGTAACCAGCGGGACATTCTTTACAGGTGTCACTCCCTTCCTCGTCTTGGAATGTACCCTCGCTGCACCCAAGAGGGCGCTCTGATCCTACAGGACAGTAATGGCCAGTGGGACACACGCCACCGTAACCTGTGTGGTTTCCTGGTGTGAGAAATGAATTCAAAGTATACTTCTGTCACCTCTAAAACATTTGGAGCAAATCAAAAATATTTTGAGGAAGCATCAATGACTTGTGGTGAATTTTTTTTTCAAAAAGTTAACTTTTGTTCAATATTGCATTTACTGTTTTAAATCAATAATCAATTCATTCATTGCATTCATGTTGTGCCATGCAATCATTCATTAATATCCAATAATAAACTTAGAAATTGTAAAATCGTTTAGTGTGGAACAGTGATGTTTTTTTGAAAAATAAACACCACCTGGAAAGTTAAAGATATTCACCTAATGGATTCCAATTGAATATCACAGGCTTCAGCCACAAGTTTAACCCAGGGAGACAAGCATTTTTCCAAGAAATGAGCCCAGCCATAGACCCTCAAGCATATACTGCCCCCCCCCCAATGACAAAAAGGGCAATAACTGACATTTGGTGTTTTGGAGATATTGAGCAAATGTATTGTTGTTCAACACGTAAGCCCTATTCAGTGATCATTTTAACAAGCAGATTTTTGAGACAAAGGGACACTTCTAATTAATATTTTGTTTGTTCTGCATGTTAAACATGATGTACCAAGTCCCCTACACTATAAAACTCATTTTTAAAAAAAATATCAGTTATGCCCATTTGTCTTGGGGGGGGGGGGGCAGTATAGTTGACCTTAGTTATCCAGCCATCACTGTACGGATGTTTCTATTATCCGGACAATGGATTCACCAGTCACTGCCAATATTATATACTTTTATCAGAAATGTTATCATAAACAGAAACACCTGCTGGGTATCAGGGGAAAAATAAGTAAAGTGTCACTAGTGTGGGGTCTGGTGCAATTTGTGCATGGTCTGTGGTTTGAAATACTGTGGGCTATATAGCTAATGATGTGAATTACCCCCCCCCCCCCCCACCTTATATGGCTACAAAGTAACTGTGTAATGTGAATTATCTCTCTTATCCAGCCATATCACTAATCCAAATGGCTGGCGGTCCCAACTTAGCCTAATAACTGAGGTCGGACAGCAGTTGTCTCAGATTTTAAGTGAACTATGTAGATGTGATGAAGTATCAGAATACAAAGCATGAACCTGTAATGGTTATCATATCAATAAATAGGGGAATGTATCAGGTTCTGCATCAACTTTACCTGCATAAGTACAGCCATCATTGACAAATGCTGTTGGGTTGGGTCTGTCCACTCGAGATGTACAGAAATATCCTGCAGCGCATTGACCCGTTGGCTGGGTCAAATTGACCCCATCACAGTATTCACCACCTAAATAGTCACATAACAATCAAATCCATTTTAGCAAACAAATTTGAAAATTCAAAATTTGTATTTAATCAACAAGTATCCAAATGTGCACCCTACATTGTGTTATGAAAGTTGTTTGATGTTCTATGTTATCATGCACATACTGAATGTTACTTTGACACTTGACTGTAAGGAACACAACATAATTATTTCTAAATACTACAATACTGTAAATTTGTATTACTTTAATTTCATTATTAATGATGTCACCATTTGGATAATCAAAATCATCATTATCATCATCACCATCATCATCACTTTTATCATTGTCATTTATACTCCCTTCAAAATCATCATCAGAAGTATCAACAATGTCATCATCATCATCATCATCATCATCATCATCATCATCATCATCATCATCATCATCATCATTACCAACATCATCTACATCATCATCTTCATCATCATCGTCCTCTTTATCATCTCCCTCATCATCATAATCATTATCATCATCATCATCGTCATCATCAATACTACCACCTTCTTCATCATCAACATCATCATCACCATTGTCATTATCATCAATATCACCATAATATTCTCATAATTCTCATAATCATTGTTTATTATCACTATCATCATCATTGTCATCATCATCACCATCAGTATTACCATCATCATCACAATCAATATTAGCATCATCATTATCATCATCATCATCATCATCATTACCATCAATATTACTATCATCATATTACAACCACCACCACCAGCATCGTAATCATCCTTTTCATCATCACTACCATGATTATTGTCATTGTCATCATGATTAAAGTTCCAACATCTTCATCAATAATAATCAAACGCCGATGATCACCAATCACTTATAATTACCATCATCACTACCAACAACATTCTTCTGCATCCCACACATTCCCCCATCTTGCATCCAATGTCTTACCAGGGCAGTCAGAGCAATCCTCCTCATACTCCAGGCCCATCCTGGCCCCATAGGTTCCTGGTGGGCAAGCCGTCCAGTTGCGACCAGTTCCAGCTGGACAATAGTAACCCTGTGGACATTTTCTGAAGCCAGATGAGGAGTTTCCTGTACCAACAAAATTTGTATCAATGGTTTGTTAGAGATGGAAGAGTATATATAGTATGTGCAGAAGAGATTAAATGACATGATTGGGTGTAGTCCCCAACTTGGGGAAAAACTATTCTAGAATCAAGTAAACTATGCAAGGATTCTACTGTGGAAATTTTGTAGTAAAAAACTGACTGATTTTAAAATAACTTCCATCAGTGTGCCTTGTAACAGACAAATATGTAGTGCAGCTTATTCTTCTTGAGCTGCAAGACAATTAAGCTGCTGGCCTGTTTCATGCTGGACTCTCCTAAAGCTAAACAAACTCAAGCTTTTTATCACCATCATCACCACCGTCTTTATCATTATCATCTTCATCACAACTGATCATCATCAGCACAACATCATCATGATATTTATTATCTCTCCATCATCGCCCTCTTAATATCTCACCGACGTCATCATTATATCATCATCACACCATCCTCATTACTATCATTCACCACTATCTTCATCACATGATCCTCATATTTATCATCTGATATTCATAATTATTTCCATCATATCATACCAAAATCACACCATCTTTATCACTATCATCTTCATCACAATAACATCATCATCATCATCTCATCATCATGATATGTATTTGTTATCTTTGCTGCCCATCATCACCATCATCAATAATTATCATCATCATTCCTCATGTATTATCCTCTCTCATCATCATCACCACTACCAACCAATGCCATCACCATCATTAGTCACGATCACCATCTTCATCCTCATTTAATATCACAACATGTAATCATCTTCACCACTATCATCACCACCATCACCATCCATCACCACAAATATCCCCATCATCACATTTACTACAATCTCGCCATCAAGCTAACTCTCCTACCTTCAATGACTTCTTCCGGTACGCAATAAAACCCAGCCGGACACTCCAGACACTCAGCAGCCTGGGTCAGATTGGTGAAGGTCCCAGGTTCACAGGGGACTGGGAGGGGGCTACCCACAAGACAGTGTAGGCCGATGCTGCAGGGGTAATCCTGGGGGTTGGGGACGCTCTGACCAGGTGGGCAGTAGAATCCAGCGTCGCACATGGCCACAGGAGCAGACAGACCTACGGACAAAGATTTAATAGCAAAAATAGTGCATTACACCCCTACATAGTATGATGGAATGTGCCACGGTTGTTTGTTTTGCATCACATGAAGAAGAGACCATAATAGGTTATAGGGATGGGGGGGAGGGGAGGTAGGAGTATAGTCTCCTCATCACCTTTCCATCTCATTCTAATTTGTCCCAGTAACTCTCTCAAATTCTATGATGTCATCCATCCAACATTCTGTCCTCTGCCTGCGTACTTGACTAGATTGTCCTTGCAATCCTGGCTATTATTTTTTGTGCCCAACTCTTACCACGACATCTGGCATGATGACCTGCCCATATCAACTTCTTAAGTTTTATTTTCTTGTAAGATGTACATGATGCTAAATTTTTTTCCCCATGAACTGACAGCATAGTTGCTACATATTTCTAAAGAGCACGAGAATTGGCCAGTCACTTTGTTTGGCTGGATAGGATAATGCCCTGTGACATGTTATGATTGTGGTTTCGAAAAAGCAAAAGCCATTTTCCTTTTTACAGCAGTTTATTCTGTCAGATCAGTTCATGCCAAAATGAATTTCACATCCCTGATATTTGTTCTCTTTCTTGCGTCCTCATTTGTGACACTCTCCTCCAACCATTACCATCTAAACTCTGAATTGGATGTTCATGAAATACAATGGCAAGCTGAGATTGGGTATTGAGTGCACAGAGAGTTAGATATGGTTGATAATATGTCGTTTTGTTTTGTTTGGGCAACAGATCATCTCTGTTTATTCTCACCTGTGTCATTGCAATACCATCCCTCGGTACAGTTAGCGCACTGCTCCACAGCCCACAGCTCCAGGGTGGGGTTGTAGGTCCCCTGGGGGCAGGGCTCAGGGGAGGGGGAGCCCTCGGGGCAGTAGTGGCCCACTGGACAGGACACGTTGGTAGCATCCCAGGAACCAAGCTCACAGTAGAAGCTGAAATGTCAGAGAAATAAAAAAGAACAATTTCATAGCTGCCAACCTGTCTCAGCAGAAGTTAGTGAATATCTCTGTTGGAAATTAAATACTAACTCATTTTGCATACCACTACATGCATTTTTTATTTCAAAAATTAGTAATCATCAGTTTATACAACCAGAGACTGAAATTAGAAATCATTACTAAAAATTAGTAATATTTGGCATGTATGAACTTTATGATGTAGTCTACAAGAATTCTCTGTCAAATTTATGATTTTTATATTTTGTATTTATAAGTTTGATCTGATTTCAATATAACATGCATTCTCTATAGATGTATCTGATTCTTAGTTTCCAGTGGGATTTAATCCTTTGAGTATCGCTCTCAAAATATCAAGTAGAAAATGTGTGGAATTTTGTTACAACAGTACAGAGAGAACTTAAAAATCCAATGTAATGATTTACCCAGCCATGCATAAGCCTGAAGTGTTGGTTTGGCCGATTTCAGAGCAGTACTCCCCAGGGGTGCACAGCTCACAATCCCCTTCCTTCTGTAGGCCATACTCATTGCTAAAGGTTCCCTTGGGGCAGGGGACAGGGTCGTCCGTCCCCAGGGGGCAGTAGTGACCGGGTGGACATTCGTTGGCGTCGTCACCTGGGGATGAAATTCCATTTATTTTATGAATTTACAACATCATCTAAAAACCTGTGGACTCTTTTGCCAATGTTTAGTAACACCAGTTTTCAATTTGGATTGGAAAAAACTAAAACATTTCAACATTTAAACAAGTATGCAAAGACTTTTTTTCCTGCAAATATATCTAAATTTGACATACCATGTTGAAAGATAAAGATGGAGTGTAGCTCCTTATAAACAACAGATCACACCAGTATATTTATTTTAAGTGATGAAATAAGATGACTAAGTATATTTCTGAAAGGGATACACATATTCATCTATCACCTGATGGTCAAATTTGACGATATGAAATTATTTAAAACCATTTTTCTTTGTTTTACATGGAAAATTATCTCTTTTTTATCACAGCATGGAAACAGTCTGTGACTTATAACTTGATTAATCTTCATATTTTAATACCACCAATCAGTAGAGAGTAATTAAATAAAACCAAACTCTAGGACATTCAACCCTCGCAGAATTCAAAGAGGGATTTATTTTGGAAATGTGCGATATTTCATTCCAATCTGAAAGGTTATCCCAAATTCTTGCTTTGAGGTTTAAATGAGACAATAAATAAAATAAATAAATGAACTTGGAGTAAAACTCACCTTGATTTGGAGCAGAGATGTTGGCATACTGCTTGCAGAAGAATCCAGCAGAGCACATCTCCTCAGGGTACACCATCCCTGGGGTGGGGCAGTAGTAGCCTCCCAGACAAGGGCTGCATAGATCTTCCCTTATCACACCTGGTGAAGAGAAGAACGAAGACAATAATATGTGGTGGATGTAGAAAATGTCACTGTGGGCATCAAACTTAAAGGTTAGTGACATGATTGGGAAAACTTGAAAGTGTCTCAAGAACCAAATCAGTTGAAATACCAGCTGGAGTAGATCTCCCAGCTGGAAGGATTTGTCTGTTATTTGTCAAACATAAACATACTCCTATTGTAATTCTATCATGCCCTGATAGATATAACAAGCCATACAGAGCTACACAACAGGTGTGCCTGCCACAGAATGAGCTAACATTTGACTACAAGATTTTCACAGGAGAATCCTTTAATAGTTTACTTGATTCTAGAATAGTTTCAGCTTAAGTTGAGGACTACCCCCAATCATGTCATTTACCTTAACCCATTAACTACAAGATTCTGTAATTCATTACAAGTTATACATGGCATATGCTGTTCCCATAGCCAATTGGTGAAAAACCCAAGTTTTATGCAAATAACAAAATTACAAATGAACTACACCACAGATACACGAGCATAGCAGCACTCATTAACTCTTTACACGTGGTATTCGCACTCATGCACTCCCTGCAGCGTGCGGGATTCGCATTTCATGCTCAAATGTAGAAACGATTGTATTCACCTGAATTACAATGATTTTCCCCGATACCAGCAGTAATCTCCTTGTATTGTTTACATTCCTCAAGTACGGGGGTATTATGTTAGATTCTTAAAGAACCAGAAAAATTGATAAATACAATCAAGGCTTTGTGATACAATAGGACACAGGATTAGACACAAGTTGACTTTGAAAAGTACTGGAAAGGTCAATTACAATAAGATGCGCTATTCACTGATAATCTCTTCATTCACTTCTCATTTGGTGACTCATCTCTTTCATGAGCTTGTAACAAGTCAGGTTTTTATGTATAACTTGTGGTTTACCCTCTTGTATTATTTGAATGGAGTTGTATATTTTTAAGCAGGAAGCTTAGAACTACATTGTATGTTGGTTACAATTAGCCATTACTTTACAAAATTCAGATTCAGATTTTCAAACAGCCTTTATGCATTAAGAAGGTCTGTAAAATGTACTTCAACTTTGCTGTACGACATTTTTCCTAAAAACGTTGTTGTGCAAAGTTATTGCTAGTGGAAGTCAGTTAGTTATTTCCTTTCCCGATACTGAGCGCTCTTTGAAATTAATTCCGCACGCACAGGAATTAGGGTCCCGCGCACAAAGAGTTAAGGGAAATGGGAAGATTGGAAGAAGTACTTAATTTAGGATACAATAATACCAGAATCAAATACATTGATACACTTTCAGCAGTGAAAATTTCATCATCAAACATTTTCTCTTTGTTGCATGATATTGTCAGAAAATTATTTTAATGTCAAATCTGTTCTGTAGCTGTAATTTAAATCCATTTACATCATGGTTAAACTTCAATTCAACACTAATTTTCGAAAAAAATGTGGTTTCTCCTCAAGTAAATAACTTGAAGACAAATAACTTTGGTCAGAATATACACTCTTTCCCGTGTCTACATTGGTATATATTTCAACTTATTTAGTTCTTGAGGTATTTTAAAACTTCTCCGAAGCATTTTAAAGCCATTTAAAAGACAAAACTCGGGAAGAAAATATATCACTGAACATCATCAGACATACAAATCATACCAGACTACAAGTTTCAAGTCTGTCCTGCTCTAAACACTTACATACAGGTCCCTGTTCAAACACTCCCATGCACATACACTCACCTGTAAGATTATTGAAGGTACCAATTGGACATGGGTATTCTATGTCATATCTGGTGCCGGGTGGGCAGTAGTAACCGGCTGGACACAGCCCGGTGTAGTTGAGTACCACGGGTGCCAGGGTGTTGTCACAGTAGTACCCTTTGGGACACTGTTTACATGTGTCCTGGCCTTTCTCGTTCTGGTAGGTACCGTTCTCGCAGATCTGAGGTTCGAAGCTACCGCCGATGCAGAAGTAGCCCACAGGGCACCTGGATATACAAGGAAAATGGAACATTTGTATATTTTGAGGAGAGTAGTTATCTTTAGTGTTGTACTTAAGGCCACCATTGATCAGTGTTGGGTCCCAGACAGTTTCAGCCGAGACGAGACTGAGGCGAGAAAATTAGTGTTCGAGACCGAGGCAATTACCTTTGAGACCGAGACGAGACCGAGACAATACTGCCCGAGACAGTAAACGAGACAATAGTTATTTCCACACAATGCAGGCGCTGCGCAGCACTGCAATTATCGCCCATGGTTCTAATATTGACGAATGCACTTCATTTGCATAAATCAATAAGTTTGTACGGACCGATGCGAAAAAAGGTAAACAATTTTCATAAAAATCGTACTGCAATGTCATTGCATTGTGCGCAGACGTCAGTACACTAGTGGGGCATAATCCTTGGTCAGAACTTACAGCGCGGTCCCAGCATGACAGTCGAACACAACACACCCTCAGTGCTCGCAGCTAGTGCAGCCAGTGAGCCCGGTTGGCTGTCAATTCTGAAATCCTTGACGGTGACACAAAAAGCAGCATAGGAGTGTTGTAGTTTACTGCATTGAGTTTGGTATGTTGTTTGTTTTGAATCTACAGACTGTATTTCAAGGTATCCAACTCTTAACCTCTTCTCTTTCTATGCCTAAAATCCCGGGTTTAAATCATGAAACAAATGTGTATATCATGACCATATAGATCGGGCAGAAAGCAGTGAGAATCTGAAAACTCTGAAACTCATCAAAATTGAGCTGTTTTTCCATGTCTCGTTGATGTCTCTGCCTACAAGACCGAGGCATTTCCGTCGAGACTGAGACCGAGACGAGACACGAGACACATAAACACTGTCTCGAGACGTGTCTCGAGACACCCAACCCTGGCATTGATGCTAACTTTTCAAAGTCTTGGCTTCATTTCACGGCACCAGGGTGAAGTCTTCGGGGCGGAGGTGGGGTGGGGTGGGGAATTTGTCAGGAAAAAAAACTTTCCCGAAAGAGAAAATCCTTGCCTGTCTTC
>JZLH01S0495652.1:21847-31963 GCA_001188425.1 Eucidaris tribuloides
GGTAGCCGAAACGGTCCATCCGCCGTTCTCGTTCGGGCGACCAGGAAGAAGCACGGTAAGATACAACCACGAAGTCCGAAAATAAAAACACGCGCAGCCGACCGTCGTTCGCAGTTAATGCAATCGCGATATCTTTCCTGAAATTCAAGGATAAATATGCTATCTATTCTATCATGGACGCAGAATGACGAAGTCGTCCTGGCAACGACGTAACAAAATCGACAAAGGAAAAAAAAATGGCCGGAGAAAGCTAGAACGAAAGTCAGCCGCACGTGTGTTCGCCTACGGACTTCGTGGTTGTACCATATCGACTACGCACGTCGCCCGGGTGCCCGGACGTAAACAGCGGACGGACCAATTCGGATAGGAGACGACATTGGCAGGGTTAATATGCGGCAAACATTATAAGGAAATTAACTCGTTCAGTATCACTCCAAGAATATCCCATGCAAACTTTATAGAGTTTGTGTTACAATAGTTATGAGAGGGTTAAATCCTAGAATCGAAGAACTATCGAATGTTGAGCCGTATTGTTCTGTTGATCTCATCGGATCCTTTAACGTTATGAAATACTGTTTATATCAATTGTATTTGGTTGTATTCAGTTTCTCTCTTTTCCCTGGTGCGTATTATTCATTTCTTCGTTGGTGTGTCTTTTTTTTCCATTTCCTTTCGTTTATTCATACATCCTTGCCGAAAAATGCCATCCATAGTGTGTTAACATAGTTAAGACGGTGTGAACACAGTGTGGCACTCAATGTGGATTCAATGCATTTTCACAGTGTGACATTGTGATCACTGTGTGGTAATAAATGTCACACTGTGACGATTCTGTGTTTTTTCTCTGCTGGCAGGTGATGACTACTCTGTGCAATTTGCTAATTTTCACAATCTAACACTATGATCGCTGTGTAGCCATAGAGGTCACACTGTGACGCTCTGTGTTTTTTTTTTTTTTTTTTTTTGGGGGCGGCCTGGAGATTTATGACCAATGTGTGGACGTGGTTCATTTTCAGAGAGTGACACTGTGATCACTGTGTGAAAAACTCTGTGACGGCGTAGTGTCCCCCCCCCCCGGCAGGGATCACATTTTCAATCATGTGAGTTACATCAATTCAAATAGAGTTAAATCAAAATCCTTACTGTTCCACTCATGAATCGGCTGTCCCCCGGTATCCACACAGTTGCTGCTAATTGGTTTAAAGAATCTCTCCCAACCTTCATTTGTGTATTTCCAGTTTTTGGTGTCCAGGATGAGAGTTCGTTGTAGACCATAGGCCACCATCAAACAGAACCCCAAGTGATGGACGTGACACCCGTAGCCACAATTCTGTTCCGGGCGGCAGAGTAATTTCTTCGCTTTGGCGCAATCCTTGGGATTCTGTTTAGAGATAATGATTAGGCTTTGAATTTTGCTTTCCTTGTTGCAGTATTGAAAATGACAATTTTTCTGTATGTATTTCTTAAGCGCACTAGCTATTTTTCACAAAGGTGAAGGAGAAAATAATCATAACGATTGTTAAATTTAATTGTACGATTGTACACAGATGTAACGTTAGCGTTGAAAGGGCTAAAGGGGAAATAAAACCCAGACATCTATCTGCATTCAGAGAATGCACAACAATAAGACAAAAAAATGAAATATAGACAGTTTGAGCAAATTTAAATTCAAGGGTTTTGACTGTTCAAAGTTTAATAAAACGCAGAAGAAGAAGAAGAAGAAGAAGAAGAAGAAGAAGAAGAAGAAGAAGAAGAAGAAGACCTTTTTTCACTTTTCAAAGTAAAACTTTATTAAATCAATTTTTGCAATAATACATATTTCAGATCAAATTGATACAAAATAATGACAAATTTAACAATCATGAAATGCAACACGAAACAGTTGTATAAATACATAAAAATTACAGAATTAAAGAAGAAGAAACAGAAACAAGGAGAAGGAACATGAGCAGGAAAAGTAGTAGAAGACGAAAAGGGAGGAGAAGAAGGAGGAGGAGGAACAGGGCAAACTCAAGAACATTAAGATGATTGTGATGATGACGTCGAAGACGATGATAGCAAGGAAGAAGAATGACAGGAGGGAGAGGGGCGAGGCAATCAAGCTTACCTGTAAGAAATATAACCTTTCCTGAACCAGTTTCGATAAGTTTTGAGATTCTTTTTGCCTCCAGATATCATATCCGTCTGCGCGTGACATGTTTTTTCCATTCTACCATTATCGAGCTGCAGATAAAAACAAGAGCCACGTCAAGATTGGTCTAAATCCATTGAGGTGCTTTAAAGGCTTTAACAGGCATAAGTTAAGAAAATATTTGAGTTTTTGTCAACCAATCAGATTGCACGTGCACTGCAGGGAGCTGACCATGCGTGACCAATGCGTGCCACGCGACGTGTGTTAGCCGCGCCGCGGTAATGTATGCACTGTTTGAATTGAGAAGCTCCTCCCCTATCGCTGTTTCTGCAAGTTTTATCCCTACATAAAACTTGCAAAGACGTTACATAAACACAAATTAACTAATTTATAGGGTCTTGATGAGGGTGAGTATCACACAGTACCCCTTATTTAGGCTGTTTTTGTCACCATGTATCATAATTCTCACAATACTCACAATGTCATTTTTATTCTTAACTTATGCCTGTTAGTTGCTGGTGCCTTCTCCCTTTAAAGAACATGATGTAAACGTGAATTATTTCCATAGGGCTCTCCCCCTAATCTGTTGCCATACGCCCAGGGGCCAAACGGGGCTTTCTTGGGCATTGTCATGAGGAACGATAGTTCATCATAAATAGAGGTATCTACACACAGAATGACTTAGCTAAACTATTTTTGGATCTAGAGAAGATGATGTTTGAAAATTGAAAAAATTGAAAAAAATTGAAAAATTTGAAAACCTAATTTTGGCCCTTTAGGGCCCTGTCCATAGGCCCACAGGGGGCCATGTGTACCTTTTGAGGACCCTTGAAGTCCCAATCCCTAGAGATCATTCCTGCCAAATTTGCGTATGCGTTTTAAAGAAGAAGATGAAAATGTGTAAAAGTTTACGCACGATGCACATTCATAGAATGATACACGACGCACGACGGACAAAAGTATAAATTTCAGCAGACCAAAAAATGAAGAAAAACAAACGAATAGTTTATAATGAATTGAGAACATCATTCCATTTTGCTTATTTGCAAATAATGATTTCTTAATCTTGTTTAGTTCAATCTTGTATCATTTCTTCATCATGGATGTACATATATTTACATATTCTCGTTTTACTTGTGTTTTATTCGTTCCTACACATGAATTGTAAATCAAATTGTTAATATTGCGTAATTGATGAGTAATTGATAACCCAGTTTTCATTTCCAAACAGAAACTCAAAAAAGATAAACACACGTTTGAAATAAAGTGTGTTTATAGAAACAGTTTGAATAAAGTGTTCAATATACTTCCAAAATAAACATACTTCAAAATATTTAAGAACATTCAATGAACAATAGTGCCCGTTATCCGGCAATGTGAAAAACACAAAGTGCACAAGTTTAGTTTTGGCGATTTTTTTTTATTTGAAATCGTTATGTCCAAAGGTCATATCACATTAATAACAGATTCTGAATGTCTTTAGTATTTTTAAAGATTAATTAATGAAAAGTCTTGGGGGGAGGCGAGATTTTCGACTATATTTTAAATTATAGCATCCAAAGCGTTAATAAGGTGTTAAGGCTATCTGAATTATACCTCATCAGAAAGATCAGAGTCTGATCTTTCTGATGAGGTATAACTCACATAACCTTTACACCTTATTAACCATTTGGATGCTATAATGTAAATTATAGTCAAAATCTCTGGGTCCCCCCAGAATCTGTTATTGGTGTGACATGACCTTTGGGCATGAAACTTTCAAATAAAAAAAATCGCCAAAACTAAACTTGCGCTTTAATCATTTTAAATCGAAACGTTTACGCGAGGAACCCATGGAACCAGTCATATCAACGTGCTTGGCATCGGCTTCAGTCCTAACAGACCGATTATCGAATAGGGTCCGGTAGACCGATCAACGGTAAGGATCCTACAGACCAATTATAGAATGGGTCCGAGTCTGATTGATCGATTATCAAAAAAGGTCCCATTAACAAATGGGTCCATAGACAATCGGTTTATCCGACCCTCGGTCTATAAGACCCTTGCCGTAAATGGAAAAATCGGTCTATCAGACCCTCGGTTTATAGAACCCTCGGTGACCGGTCTATAGGACTCTTGGTCTGTAGGACATTCGGTCTATATTATCCTCAGTCTATAGGACGCTAGGTCTATAGGAACCTTGGTCTAGGCCTACAGGACCCTCCATCTATAGGACCATCGGTCTACAGGAGCCTCGGTCTGCAGGACCCTAACGGTTTATGGAGTATTGTTATATCGGACCCTCTGTCTATAGCATTCTCGGTCTACAGGACCCTCGGTCTACAAGACCCTCAGTCTACACTCTACAGGACCCTCAGTCTACAGGACCCTCGGTCTACAGGATCCTCGGTCTGTAGGACCCTCGGTCTATAGGGCCCTCACAGTTAATGGAAAAATCGGTCTATCGGACCCTCGGTCTGTGGAATTCTTGGTCTATAGGGCCCTCGGTCTACAGGACCCTCGGTCTACAGGACCCTCAGTCTTTAGGACCCTCGGTCTATAGGACCCTCGGCCTATAGGACCCTCGGTCTACAGGACCCTCGGTCTACAGGACCCTCGGTCTACGAGACCCTCGGTCTCGAGGACCCTCGGTCTCGAGGACCCTCAGTCTAACGGACCCTCGGTCTACCGGACCCTCGGTCTATAGGACCCTCGGTCTACCGGGCCCTCGGTCTATTGGACCCTCGCTCTAAGAGACCCTCAGTCTATTGGACCCTCGCTCTATGAGACCCTCGGTCTATAGGACCCTCGGTCTACCGGGCCTTCAGTCTATTGGACCCTCGCTCTATGAGACCCTCGGTCTACAGGACCCTCGGTCTATGAGACCCTCGGTCTATGGGGTTCCCCGCCTTTGCATCACCTGTGTTGCTCAGACAGAAAGGCTTGCACTTCGTCGATTTTAGTCGAGATGTTCTGTCCCTCTGTGGCCATCTTTTTGATGTTGTTCAGCTGTGCTCGAGTGTAGTGCATAAACTCCTGTAGATTCATCTGAACCCTTCTCCTGAAGTACTCGTAATGTGAACTGGGCGAAGGAAGTGGAACGACATCTGTATGGTTTGAAACATAACGAGGACATAGAAAGAGCACCGTATCAATCAATCAATCAATCAATGAGTCGATCAATCAATCAGTTAATTTAGCAATTCCTTTATCATCATTATTATAATTATCATTATTATTATTATTATTATTATTATTATTATCATTATTATCATTATTATTATCATCATCATCATTATCATCATTATCATTATCATTTTCATAATTATCATCATTATTATAATTATTATTATAAGTAGTAGCAGTAGCAGCAACAGCAGCAGCAGCAGCAGCAGCAGTAGTAGTAGTAGTAGTAGTAGCAGTAGTAGTAGTAGTAGTAGTAGTAGTAGTAGTAGTAGTAGTGGTAGTAGAAGTAGTAGTAGTAGTAGTACATGTAGTAGTAGTAGTACTACTAGTAGTAGTAGTAGTAGTAGTAGTAGTAGTAGTAGTAGTACAAAATATGCACCACAAGATCCACAAAATAATTATAGAGTTGCAATTTATCTGACATGTTGAGTTAATTTGATCCTCCGCAATGGGAAGGGGGTAATATATATGGTTGAACAATTATATTAACGCGCTTCTTTTAAACGACATTATACATACGTAAATATGTGTGTGTGTGTGTGTGTGTGTGTGTGTGTGTGTGTGTGTGTGTGTGTGTGTGTGTGTGTGTGTGTGTGTGTGTGGTGTGTGGTGTGTGTGTGTGTGTGTGTGTGTGTGTGTGTGTGTGTGTGTGTGTGTGTGTGTGTGTGTGTGTGTGTGCATTAATTTGTATGTGTGTGTGCGCGTGCGTGTAAGTGTACCTATGCAAGGAAATGATATGTGTATAACCATGATAACGTTACTCCAACATGTACGTTGATGCTATGTCTGGATTCGCATTGCAGCCTGTATTGTCTATCTAGTCAAACGAGGGCTATTATAAAATATACGGTGGGATAAAAATACCAGTATTACAGTGTTTTATTATGTACATTAAAAACAAAGACTTGGACACTATATAGATCTCGCTACAGGTTGTTTCGCCAAACATTGGCTATTCTTTAATTCTATCGTAACTTGGAAACGACAACAGATATCTGATATAAAAATAATACATCGTACAAGAAGAAGTAATATCATTTAGCGGTTTGGTCGGTATGCTACATAACACACATTTAATTAAAATTCAGAATGTATATTGTGTGGATGTTAACAGTGTAATATAATTCACTTGTAACTGCCACAGCTAACATCCTGTATCAAGGTTTCAGTTTCATTAATTTTACTCAGAAAGCTTAATACAGGGTGGCCCACAAAAACAGTATAATTGTATTTACGGTTATTTCGCAAATTAATTGCTTATCTTTATTTGATCGTATCCATTTTAGAGTCGTTTTTGTGAACCAATCTCAATTTGCTATGCGGACGTCAGTTTACGTGTAATTTTGTACACGACGCTATCAGTAGGACGCCTCATTACGGCTTTACGGCTAGAAATGCTGAAATGTACCGCTTTGCAAAATTGTCTCTAAAAAGATAACTATTGAACAAAAATGCTGTTTGCCAATAAAAAAAAAGGGAACACGCTATCAGATGGACGGCACAATACTATGTTTTTTTCTTGGATAATAAAGGGGGGATCTGGGAAAGATAAATACCGTTGTTTCTTCTGGGCCACCCTGTATAATGTAGTAGCAATCAGTCAACATTATCGTACAAATAATCTCGCCCAATAAATTAGTGATTGAGTGATACAGTTTTACACGGAGTTATATTGATTAGCACTATGCTGCATTGTTGCTGTACACTTAGCTTGACTATTTAATGTATGAAATTGTATAAGTTACTATTTCATATGATAGTTTCTTTCATTTATATTTATAGTTATTATATATGTAAGTTTCCATATTTTGTATATTCATTGTATATCACATTCCTTGTTTATTTGTTACAAATTGTTAACATAAATTTACTCCAATTCAATTCAAACTGAACACCATTGGTAATGTGGCAAATTCAGTAACCGTTTCCTGGTTCAGTTTGCATGACGTGGCACTACAATAAAGCCTTTGAAGCCTCTGATACAACAAAACTCAAATTGTAAATAAAGGGTGGTCAGTGGTATTTTACAAATCCTTAATGATGATTATTTAAATATTACTAAACCCGTAAATATGGTTTGTTAACCTAATACCATGTGCGCGTTTTTTGAGAGAAGTGATTAATTATGACGGTTATTTATAATGTCGTGACCAAGTACGTTTTAGCAGTGTATAAACTACCGGGCACTTTCACCGTGTGCAAAAGTAAATTTACGTGGCTGGAACGTCACTCCGTAATCCTCGTTCGCAAACTTGGGAGTGCTTGACAACTTATGCATTCACAATGCTTTTGTGAAACCGCAGATGTTTGAAAACCGAATAGGAATTTTGGTGATGCATTTGAGTGCAGCCGTTCTATAAATAATGCAGAACTACGTGAAAGGCTTTTGTTAGGTTTATTCAAAAGAATACCTTTTCCGAGCATGCCAATTAACGTACAGCCATAGGCATTCATAAATATTAATAGATGTAAAGAGCAATCTAGCGAGTAATGTTCGTGTGTGTGAAATCGCTATTGACAGTGATTCCTTCTTCTACGAATGGGACTGAGGAATTTGCCTTACTAATTAGTCGATTATCTCATCAATGCGCATGTAAAGTTCGAGAACGAAGGCTTTTTCTCATCAGCAACTTCATCTTATTCAGTTTGTAATGTTATTTTCCAATACCATTGCGGAGACTACGGAACTTTTTTTCTAGAGTGTTATTTGGTCAACGCCCTACAGTCCAATAACACTTCATTAAAAACCATACACATTAAGAAATAAAGGAGTAATTGGGGTGTAAAACTTGATACAATAGCAACACCCTATAGGGTGTAAATTAACTCTTATAGGGTTTAATTTAAACCCAATAAGGAGTAATTTTACATCCTATAGGGTTGTAATTCTTACATTTTACACCCTATGGGGTGTAATTTTACACCCTTTGGGTGCATATTGTAATTCTACACCCCTAAAGGTGTAGAATTTCTAGGGTGTTGCTATTGTATCAATTTCTACACCCCAATTACTCCCTAATTTCTGAGTGTGTAACATCATTACACACAATCCACTCTCCATACAAACGAATGCTGAACTGGTGCTGATGACAATGCGTTTCCCAGCTTTTCACTTTTGACTTGGACCCTTATTCAAATGTCTTGCAGATTCCATTAATCCATAATCATGGCAAATGAGGTATCATTGTAATGAATAAACAGGCTTTCCAATGATACCAATATCAAGAATATACTACTAGGTGCTGAAAATATTATTTGTTAATTTCGGTATTTAATAACACAAAAACTATACCCCAGATAATACTGGCATAAGTACAAGTTATAGCTGAAGAGTGGAAATTTTTGGTGGAGGTGGTTTGAATACGATAGCAATCATTATTTTTATGTAATTCATGCTTATTTAAAAAGTTAGGGCTCAGATTTTGCTCAATATCCAACCCCCTGTACAAAACTGAAACTGTACAGAAATCAAATGGTGTGTGTGAGAGTGTGTGCCTTGTTCACACACAATAGCAATAAACAATGGCGGTGCATATCGCCATTGGAGACTCTGGAATGCAATATTCTCATCTGGGTCTGAGGAAGATGAATGCTTTATTAAATATTCATTAGAAAGTAGCCTAACCACTACTAGTCTTTATTCACAACCTTCGTAAAAAAGGAAATCAAACTTCGTGTTTTGAAGATGTTTTTTAAATGTTTTTAATGGATTTGCAGTGTTGAGAAATGATTCCATATACATTCAAAATAATTATGTCGATGCTGCTGATAATGATGTAATTTAATTATAAACAAGATTAAGAAGAACAAGGAAATCCATGATTGATGATAACACTGAAAACTAATGTTTGTTAGCTTAAATGGTAAATCTGGTACTGAATGACAAAGCATGGTAACACATGCTTGCATCTTACCCTACATGTACACATTTAATTGATACTACCAGTGGCCAGGCTGATTTCTAAGGAACATTAATAAAGCATTCATCTACCCCAGACCCAGATGAGAATTTTGCATTCCACAGTTTCAAATGGCGATATGCACTGCCATTGTTTATTGCTATTGTGTGTGGACAAGGCACACACTCTCACACACACCATTTTATTTCTGTACAGTTTCAGTTTTATACAGGGGGTTGGATATTGAGCAAAATCTGAACCCTAACTTTTTCAATAGGCATGGATTACATAAAAATGATTATTGATATCGTATTCAAACCACCTCCACCAAAAATGTCCACTCTTCAGCTATATCTTGTACTCATGCAAGTATTATCTGGTGTATAGTTTTTGTGTTATTAAATACCAAAATTAACAAATATTATTTAACACATAGTATAATATCAAGAGAGATATCAACGCTCAAAATTGAGTTACAGAACCTTTTTTTGAGGGTTTTATATATTCAGCGTGACCCAATCCCCCGAGAGTACCTCATTTGACCAGAGAATGACCCTCAAATCAAATACAGTACATGTGTGTACTATTCTCCCTTTTGCTGCCATATGCATGGAGGCCATGCCATATGTAAGAATGCCACACAATTTTGTAGGTCTTTTCAAAATAATGACGTCTCGTTTCACTTGCTTTGAATAGAACCAAATTTTGGTATAGCGGTACATCGCAAGGTTGGTAATCAAAAATGGTCATTTGTGCAATGCACCGCATTCATTTTTCAATTGTGATCGTTTTTTGGTATCTCACAAACGTGAAAAGTCGATATAAATAATGAGAGGTGTCTGTGACCACACAGGAAGTAGCAAACAAGGGACGTCTGGCTTGTACAGAAGCCCAGTACATTGCACACTCAGAGTCGACGGG
>JZLH01S0495707.1:26629-37019 GCA_001188425.1 Eucidaris tribuloides
GGAAATCCACTGTTCTTAATTGTTACTTTCCATTTAAGAAATGATATATTTGGGTTCTAATCATGCTAAAAATGTTTTCCTTACTTTGAATATTGATATCTAAATTATTTTTTTTTATTTTGTAAACAATCAAGTTACTGTATTTGAGTTTCAGCTAAGGCATTTAGACTATTCGTCACCCGACGATTAATCGATTCATTTTAAAGTCGCATTCGAATACCAATCGGCAAAAAGGTAATCGATTAATTCGATTAATCGATTTTTTGTCCCAGGCCTAGTTATCATTTCATCTTCCTTCCCCTTTCTCCTCCCCACCACCCCCCCCCCTCAACCCAGGGAAAAAATTATTTTCTTTTGGGGGCTACTTTTCTTGTTTCAGTGCATTCCAAATAATCTTTTGTATTGAACCTTATGGCAATTTACTGGAGATCTTTTGTAAATTTTGGTGGCTATTTTGCCATTTCGGGGGCAAAATCCCCCCACACCCTAGTGTATTTCTTTCCTTGCGCCAACCTCATTCTCCCCTCCCCCAAGCATGAAAAAATTGTACCAAGTCAAACAAAAGGCAGGCCTTCAACTGGTCCTACTTTTTCCTACTTTTTTGTGAAGATCCAAATTTTCTTATTTTCCCCATTAAAAATGCTTATTTTCTACTTTTTGTCAAAACCCCTTTGTGTTATGGTTATTATTTGTTTGGAGTTTCGTAATCCATACAGGTTGTTTGCTGAGAGTACTGTTACTACTATTATCACCTATTTTGTGAAGGAAAATTTGTTGAAACTGCAATATTCACTTTTTCGTCAATCTCAGATTCTTCATGTACATGTGTTGTATGTATATACTGCTGAACTTTCCCCATGTTCCTCGTAGAAGTTTTAAAATATTTGTTAGTTGTAATTTCCAAGTCCATACGTTTGACTTGCTGGGACAGCATCACAATGCAAAAGCAATTTTTAGATGATTTTTTTGCAAATTTTGATATTTAAGTATGAACAGTATTTCAAGCATAGAGCACTTTTCCACATGTACAATACCTGTTGTTATTTTCTACATGTACTTCTTGCATTACAGACTATGTCGCCATTTGGAATGATGCCGTCCATGTTCTCAAGTATGAATTCCATGATGTCAAATATGCACAGGAATATGGTAAGTACATGGTACTGTTGGTGCTTCACCCATGTCATAAGAATTTTATGCCACTTTACGACGTTAAATGATTTTACTATTGTATGTATAGGCAGGGCTCGACAAACCCAGGTGCCCGAGTGCCCGGGGCACCTGAAAATCACAGCCGGGCACTCAGAAAAAGAAAGAACCTGCTCGACCTGGCAGTGCCTTTTTTTTTTTGCAATGATCAATGACAAAAACAACTGGCGTCTACATCGGACATTTGGATTTTACTGTCGAGCACTTGGATCTAAAATTCAAGTGCCAAATTGGGCAGGCAATAATATAAATTTTTGTCGAGGCCTGGTCATACATGTATATGACATGTATTTTCATGATTTTGCTTCAAAATGGGATATATCAGGAAGTGAAAATTTGTGTGAAATTCATGAAAATAAAACCACTGTAATATATTCAGTGTAAATGGGATGTTGCTGTATGTGTATGGAAGGCAGTTTATAGTTTTTGTAGCAATGAAAAAAATTAAATTTTCATTGCCCCCCTGTTTTTTTTCAAACTGGACCTGATGGCATTGCACCAGTTGGAAACTGATGTTTTTATTAAAATTTCAGTTGTAAAATGGTGATCCACTGACATTGAGCTACTTTATCATTTATGAAAGTGGAGATAGATTATGTATTATTATTATATACACATTGTATTTTTTGAAAAAATAAAATCCATTTCTATTTTCCTTTTTAAATTTATTTTTCTCTTTTTTTCCTTGTCAAAACTACATGTAGTACATCAGGCAGGAAAAACATTTTTTGTCTGTTTATCATTATCTTCATGCCACATTTTCTTATATTCTGTTGAATTTGCTTCACTTCACTGCAGGAAATGATTGCCAATGATCCCAACTCACATAGCTACTCTCAGTCAACTGTAATGAGCTATTCCAACACCGGCGGTGGCGCCCCCCAGATCTATCAGTCCTCATCAACAACTCGACAAGCACCAGGAGGGGTAGGTTTTTGGCCTTCTTTTGGCTTTCTGTAGATGTTAAAGTGTACCAATACCCTACAAATCAAATTTGTGTACAACTAAAATGCACTACAATTAACTGCAATTCAGTTGTCTCAGCCCATGAAGCAATCCATATTTTGATTAATCAGATCATAACGTGTTAGATTCTGGCACTTGCGCTCCGCACGTTCAAGTTCTGCTCCGTAAGCATCAATTTCTATGCGTGTGCGTTCTGGCTATACGCGTACGTTTTTGCTTAACTATGGAAGTTCAGTATCGATATTGATCGACACACTGCGTGTGTGTGTGTTAATGATCAAGCCATACGCGGACAAATTATCGTTAGTGCGATCGATCGATTGATTTATAGAATCGGTTGATTGACTAGTCTATTGCAAGTCGTTTTTATTTTTACTTACTGTTTGAAATTTACATTCAAACCCCAATAACAAAAATCGGAGTGATCGCAAGTGCTAATACTTTGTAGAGGGCATGCCACGAATGTATTCTACATTCTACATATAGAGCAAACAAATTATCCAGGGTATTGGTACACTTTAAATGCTAATGACATGATTGGGAACACTTGAAAATGCCTCAAGAAGCGAATGAGTTCAGACATATACCAATGTATACACCAACTGGAATGTTTATTGTGGCTGAAAGGATTTGTCTTGAATTTGTTTACTCTAGGAGAAGCAAGTATGAATAATTTAGTGATAAATTAGTCTCAGAAACTGACAGAAATCGATCTCATGAAAGCTATGCTACAAATTTGCGCATCACAATGAATACTGATGGTAGGGGCCTGCATGTAATTCTGATAAAATCATTTAACAGGCAAGATTTTCACAGCAGAATCCTTGCATAGTTTTCTTGATTTACCTTTGAAGGGAAATGGCAAGATTGGAAGAAGTCTTCAGTTTAGAACACAATGCTCCCAGACTCGGGCATATTGTTTTAAGTTGTGATGTAACAGTTTTGTAGTCATACATTTACTCCTTGTATATTTATCAGAAAATGCTGTGATGGTGTGTAGCTTTCTATGGGATTAATTTCTACATGTTTCATGGTGGGAGATTAATTCAATACTGGTACAGGGAAACCCCGATATAGCGAGCTCGGATATAGCGAGGTACTGCTTTTAACGAGGTGATTGTCTCGGTCCCATTTTCATTTACGTGTTGTTCAATGGAAAGAAGAGCCGTTTATAGCGGGCTAGGTTATTGCGAAATTCCGCTTTTAACGAGGTATATTTCTCAACCCATTAACAAAGAAAAACAGAAGAAACTCAACCGGTTTAAACGAGGAAATGGAAGTCACATCGTGCACTGACCAAATTCTACATTTTGGCAACGCAAAAATTGCCCAATCGTTTCAGAGCGCATCGCACTTCAGCCTGCCATGCAGTGCCATGCAGAGTACATGAAGTCCCTGACTCATTCTGCAGTTAAGTGTGAGTGTGAAATACACCTATCAATTGTAAGACGCACCCCTCCACCCCCGGGAATGGTGCGTCATGGGTTTGTCATTTACCAACAAATTATGACGCAGGGTACCGTCATGGAAGCATTTGGTCTGTCACAGCATGGTGAATGGGTGCGTCAGTTTGTATACGTTTAAATAGGCCTAGGCACAGTCATTGTAAGAAAATGGTCCGTCATAATCGAGACAGACGGGTGCGTCATGGTATATGAAAATCCGACTCGCGTTTGACAAGTGACGCACCATTCCCGGGGGTCGAGGGGTGCGTCTTACAATTGATAGGTGTATAATACACACAACTGCACAGTACATGCATTTACCTGTCACACACACAAAGCCTGCCTCCCGTACACAGTATTCAACGCAAGTTATGAGCGTGGAGGTTGCTGCTTTATTTCAAGATCTAGTTTTCTTTATTACTTTGGATGAGTATATAAATGAAAAATAATTAGCTTTCTGTTCATACATGTAGTTTTGGTGCAGAACAAGTAGGAGAAGCAGTAAACAGATGGGTTTAATGCCTAGTCCCATGATGTTATATTTTGTGTGATACATTGTGTGTACGTTTACAACGAGGTACCGGTTACAACGAGGTAAAATCGGCGGTCACGACAACCTTGTTATAATGGGTTTTCCCTGTACATGTAAATTAATGCTTGTTTCTCATCAAGTAAACAAATTTAAGACAAATTCTTCAACCTCAATATTCTTCTAGCTAGTGTATTTTAACTCATTTGGTTCTTGACTTGATTTTTGGCTTCTCTTAATCATGTCATCCCCCTTTAAGTTGGAAATCTTAAGCCATTTGTCATTCAAAAAGTTTTTTAGCATTTCATTCTGTTTTTTAGGATTGATCTTATGGGT
The DNA here is from genome assembly GCA_001188425.1 of Eucidaris tribuloides. NCBI lineage: Eukaryota > Metazoa > Echinodermata > Echinoidea > Cidaroida > Cidaridae > Eucidaris > Eucidaris tribuloides. Next base: position 31,115 of record JZLH01S0495707.1, read on the forward strand.
TTCTGCAAATTCTGTGTCTGTTCACAGAGATTCTGATAATGAAAATATACTATTTATGATAAATGTAAGGCTTTTTATTGAAAACACAGTGCAAATCTTGTTTGTTTGACTTAAAAATCTAACGAATGGAAACACTTTGAGATATTGACTCAAAACTCCCTGATGAAAACTTCGCATTCAATTTAAATGGCATGAGTCAAAGAAGTCCTCAATTTAGGACAGAATGATATCAGAATTAACCACGCTCAAACATCTCATCTTTGTGTAATTACTCTCAGAATTGCTGAGAGAGGCACAGTTGTGTAGGTTTCTTTTGGCTCAGTTCTTCTACTTTGCTTTTAAAAGTGAAATGATTTAATTTCAAAATAAAAGGTTTATGCATAAATATTGCATAATGAGCAGTTACACATGGCTCCATTTGAATGTTCAAAATTCTCTTATGTTGATTGTTTAATTGTCTGGTTTTAATTGTGCTATTCATTTCAAGGTACGTGAAACAAGGAAAACGGTGAGAGATTCGCACAGAGGTATAGAGAAGATGGCAATCGGACACCATATCGGTATGTAAATGTTTAGGTCTAGTTGTAACCAAAGAAAGTAGGACAAGGGCAGCGCTATGTCATAAGCCACTCACAATGTACAAGTATGATGCAATCTGAACCTGCTTGAACCATTTTTTGTGTGTTTGTTTAACCCACTGAAAATGATTTGATTTCAATATAAAAAGAATTTTCCGCAGATCCCAGCCAAATATATCTTGTTCTTAGTCTTCAATGGGTTAAAGTATTGATCAGTGTGACAGTGTGAAGTGTACTTTTGTGTATTTTGGTCTCTTTTATTACGCCTTTTTTCATAATATATCATCAGAATTGAACTTAGTTCAACTTGGCAGTAGTGTGAACATTCTTGTATTTCATCACTTTTTATGCAGTACTGCCCCCCCCCCCTCAAAAAAAGGGGGGTGAAGTATTTTAACAAGAAAATTTAACTGTGAAAATTTGGTAGAACTCAATCTGATTAAAATGTTGTCACTAATAAAAATGCAAATAAAAGAGAAAAAAAAAATGTGTGGCCATACTGATGTATTGATCTGACTGCATGACAAGTAGACCTGTAATTGAATACCGAATTTACTATTTAAGTATTCATGGAAAAAAGTATTCAAACAAATATTCATGCTATAAGCCTGGCATGAAATGGCCCAAACTATCATCGATAATGAAAACCTAATGGTGTAAATGTATGCACTGCAGTGGGAGGGACCATGAAATCCCCGCAGCTCTATGAGTAATCTGCACACGAGTGCTTCTGCCTGTAATAGATAGAAACAGGGAGGTGGGAATACTTAAGAGACCTCCATGCTGTACAGCTATCAAACTTGTGGTATCATAAGCAGTATTGCGTTTAGTGCAGGGAAAAAAATTATTTTTTTCTTATCGGGGGCTACTTTTCCTGTTTCAGTGCTTTTGAAATACTCTTTTGTATTGAACCCTATGGCAATTTACGGGGGCTCTTTTGCACATTTCAGGGGCTCTTTGGGCCATTTCGGGGGCGAAATCGCCCCGAGCCCCCGTGTATTTTTTTCCCTGGTTTAGTGTAATTGTATACAAAATGCTGTCAACATGCCCACCAAAAATGCTACAGTGTATTTAGGCCTACATACAGTCTGCACCATGATTCTCCGATCTAGTTACAAGAGGGTCTACTGAAAGCAACATTGTTTTGACTGCATTTTAATAACAGCCCTACAAGGCAGCACTGTCAATTTCAGCCTAAAATAGATTTATCTTCTTCATCACAAATCTGTCTTTCAACTTATTAGCGACGATGTTTTTTCCATGATAAATCAATGAGTTTTAGATCAAATATCCCAGCTCTAGTGTCAGGCACACATTTAATTGTGGCACAGCAGTCCATGGGGGACATGGACAGGCTAAACTGGGTACTCATGAAATTTTACTTTTTTAAAGCACATGACATGGCATAATGATGCATTGTAAGTATAATTTATTTTTTCAAGTGCTTAAAGTGCATATGGCTAAACATTGTGTAAGCTTTAATTTAAAAATTGTCCCAACATTTGATAACTCTGAACTACTTAGTAGTAGTCATATTGGACAAATAAACACCCTAAGAATAAAAAAGTTTTGAAAGTTACATTGCCAATTGCATAGTTCTGCAGGAATAAAAACGAGTTTAAAAATAGCCTAGGTGTAACACGAACAGTAGTCTGTGGGAGAAAATGGGCATGTGAATCCGATCAACTTACCGATTTTCACTTTTTAAAGCATAAATTAATCAATTTTGAAATACAATTTTTTCAGGGCGTCATTTTAGACCTCATCAAAGACACTGTTAGCAGTGGAATCATGTAGCTCAGATTTTTTTAAACTGTGGTAAATGTTAAGGCCAAACCATTTAAATTTCACTCTAAATTGGCATCCCCACGATCTTAAGAGCCCATTGGGTGATTTCAAGTTTTGGATTAGTGTTATTGTTAGTGTTAGTAACGTCAAGAGCCGTTAAACCGACTCCAACACTGCGACTCGATTAACGCACATATCGATTCTGCAATCGATAAGCAATAACACGTGGTTAACACGAGCGTGCCTTTCACCTCTGCTTGTTCGACGAACATGAAGAACGACGGAAACCTAAGAAATGTTGTCATTTCTTTCTTAATGAAATTTAAACAATTGTACTATAAATTGAATACTCGTCGAAAGGCATGTACTTCCCTCTTAATTCAACACAGAATTTGTTTTTCATTATGTTTTGTTCTTTCACGGATCTAAAATATGTAATTTTTCCTTCGCGCTTACCGCACGCATCTGGGCTGCCAATAGACATTACACTACAACTGCGCGACCACAGCGAGGTAAGGCCGAGAGCACAAATAACACTAACACTACAACGACATTCGAAATGGTGATTTTTTATACTCCCTCAGGGTCCAGCTGTTACGGAATGCGGACAATGCATGTAAATCGATAACACCAGCAACCCAGCTTCAGTTCAGGCAGACCGATTATTCAACAGCCGATCATAACACCAACTTCCCGGAGTGCGTTCATTATTTCGGGTCAAACTCGCTAAACCGAGACGCGATGCGATGTCAAGTTTCGATTAACCGCATCGTGTTATTGGTTAAGATAACACTAACCACACACAACACTAATACAAAATTGAAATCACCCATTGTCATAGACAGATTGAAAATGCCCTCTTTTGACTAAAATCATAAAAGGGTGGCACTATTGACTTCGCATAATGATGGCAACGAGAAACAGCCATGAGAGTTGGAAGAAAATCCATACATTTGTTTCCTCCACAGTCCTGTACCTAATGGCACTGAACACGCTCTCTCGTGACATCGCTCGCCTCGCTATCGATCCAAGACTAGTTATCATCCCTCTCTGTGGTTGAGCTTGACCCTAACTCTAGCACTCGCGGGGGGGGGCATGATGCCCGACCCTTTGACATTTCGCGCAGATATTTTGAAACGCACATGGTAATACCTACGCCAATGCTATGCAACTTTATCTCTGAGTTTTCCGCAACTTTTTGAGACCATATTCGAGACAAACGGTACAGCGCGTGACACGCCATGACTTTTTGTGAGACAGTGTCTGCAAACGAATGCCAAAAAGGGCTCATTTATGTGGTTTGTGTGAAAGTCAATGGAACTTTCTAGATATCTTGAAATTCATAAAAAGGTAATTATTTCTATTATAATGACTTCCTAATAATTTTCAGGCTAACTTTGTGTTTAAATGCGTCTGCAATAAATTTCATGGAAAGTAACAATGAAAAATAAAAGTTACACAAAACAAAGAATACATAAGAAATCGAACAAAAAGAAATAAAGAAAAATTAGACTTGTTGCAATTTTAAATAATGAAACTAATTAAGAGTCACAAAGATCACATTCTGCAAAAATTGCAAATATTTGCAAGTGATTAAATTTTTTCCCAAAAAATTACTATACAGAATTAGATTTATGTTGAAAGGAACCTGCATAGCCATAATTTCGAGCGCGGTTGCGCGCTCCATGGCCAAGATCAAGGAGGGGGGGGCCATCATGCCCCCCCCCCAGTCCTGCACACCTCCGAAATAGCCAAGATCCTTTTAGGGTAACCAGCTGGCACCTTTAAGGCTTACATCTTCAGTTAGATTATGCCAAATTTTTTGTCACTTTTCTTGTTACAGGGGAACAGAGGCTCATGTCATTCGAGAAGCTCCAGGAAACACAAGAACAAAAATAGACCGATAGCGCAAGACCACGAAGCGGGGACATGAAGAAATAACAAGATTTTCCTCATAATTAGATGAAAGTAAGATTTGAGTTTCACAAAATTCTGTGCAAGTCTAGCAAATAGTGTTCGAAGGTAGACATAATTAAAATATGGTAATTTTTTTTTCCTTTCTGAAGAATTTACATCATGTCTCCATAATGAATAGGAGAATAAGTGAAAAGTATTGACAATAATACAGCATAAACTATATGTCTTTTATGTGATTCAGTGTGTACTGTTTGTGGTAAGTGGTTAGGAAATGTTGACGGGGAAAAAAAAATTGAAATGAGCAAAGATACATGTATAGAGTCGATTGTTTTTCAAATAAAGATTTTGGACTGATCAAGATTGTGTTTTGATTTTCCAACGTGACAGTGAAGTTGTAAAAAGGATTGAATCAAATGTGAACAGGCCATGTAGCATGGTAAAATGTCCAGCTTTTGACTAAGGAAGGAAATGAAAGGAAGGAAATTACACACAATAAGTTACTTTCTATGCTGTAATTTCAATGAAATAGAGTTTGCTTAGTTAATACATTGTTATCTGATTTAATTATTGAAAGATACACTAGAACTTCACATGAACATGAAACTTCCACCGACATAGCAGCGCCACAGAATGTTTGGTTTTAACAGATTTAATTATATGAAGTTGGATCGTGTTGGTTTGACCCCAGAAGGGAAGGGGGGGGGGGTGGAAATGACGGTAAGATCAATTCCACAACTTGTATTGCCATGAATGTTTGATCAGTAATTACTCAAAGTGACTTAAGTTTATGCCCCGCTGTTCACCTTTTTCCTAATTCAGTACTGATACAGCAGACTTTGAGCCAGAGAAGGCATCGACAGGCACAGGGTCATAATAAGCAGGCGGACGGATCTCGTTCGTGGGACAAGCAGAGCAGGCCACCCATTGGCAGCCAATTACGATGGAAAGAGGTCAGTATGATGAAGCGAAAAATCACAGATTTTGTCTTTGACCCTCCCCATTCAAAAAAAACCTTGGGGGTTTTTTTACCCCTTGTACCTTGTAGCGGGAATCCCGAATCCTCCGCAGGAAGGGTTTCTTCTCGGCGCTGGCGAGAGTGCATGATGTATTTAAATTAACTCTGTTGATTTCGCAAATGTTTAAGTTTGAGCTTGAAAAGATCGGTGTTGTTAACAATTACTATATCCCTAGGAGGTTATCCAGTGAGAGATTGTGTCGCGGAAGAATGATTGCCAGTTGGCTTTGAGATAAAGTTGTTAGGGCGTTGTAACTGTTGTCGTGTGAAGTCGGCAGACGAGTTATCTCTTGAAGCATATTTGTATAAATCTAAGATGAAGTCCATTTGTAGAACTGATAGAGATACGTAATTTTTTCCTTCTTTCTTCAAGGAGTCAGCCCAGTGTTGTCCATCATGTTGGTGACACTGGACTGTTTTTGTCAATCACCGTAAAACAAAACGGCTGCTCGTCATTGTAACATTTCTAACACTAATGAATGTTTTTAGCCGTGCCAGTCCATGGCTATGGAAGCGTACTCGAGGTGTGGTCTAACTAAGGTGTAATATAATTGTAAGTTACATGGATTCCTTTATCTGTCCTGCTCGATGCAAATCAAAGGGCAGT
>JZLH01S0495907.1:11704-14204 GCA_001188425.1 Eucidaris tribuloides
GTGTGTGTGTGTGTGTGTGTGTGTGTGTGTGTGCGTGTGTGTGCCCACGCGCATGTGTGAGTGTGTTTCGATATGTGTAGCATGATAAATTCTGTAAGGGATTATTCCTAGATCTTCAAAGACCGAATTAAAACCCCAATCCCAATTGTTTAATTCAAACATCACATAATCATTACTTTGGCGCAAATCAATTTTTACACCCTCGCAAACAATGCCTCCTGTTAATCCAAGCATGAACACAAACGACACAAAAATGGTATCAAATGATTCAGGATAAAACAATCTTTCCAAACATGTATGATAACATTTTGTTCAAAGCTGAATTTTAAAACAATGAGCGATTATGTAGCGGTTAACTTTTTTTTACTCACACTGTAGAAACGAACGTGATTCTAGGCATGGAAAATACCTATATTTTGAAGGTTTTGTAAAGATTATTTCAGATTGTAGTCAGGATTTCAAAGAGATGTAGGCCTACAGGAAGTATGTGGAAAACTGTCTGTAAGTAGTCATACTTGTGAGGGAGCGAAGCGAGGGGGAATGCGTGTAAGAGCGGTTCCCCTCCCACGTTAGATTTGTTTCCAAAATACGAACAGCTAAGACGCGTTTTCTAGGCATGGTAAATGGGTATTATAAAGTTATATTTGATGAAAGTTCAGGATTTCAAAAACATGTTCAGTATGTGACAAACTGTAATTGGATATTCATACTTACGAGGGGGCGAGAGACGGGTGTGGGATGGGAAACCCATGGCAAGAAAATTTCGAAATCACACACACACACACACAAACAAAACACACGGGTGGTTACTGGACGGGTCATTTTGCTTCTTCATGTTCTATTTTGGGGGTGGAGTAGAATTGGGATAGCTTTGGGGAGGGCCTGGGAGTGGGTTCCCTTGTCAGGGTAGGAAAAAAAATACCTTTGTAAATTTATATTTTTGCCCCCTTTAGGGACAAATCAATCCGAATATTTCATTCACTCTCAATTTGTTATTCTGGCTAATTAGACAAACAATATGTGCATGTTTACCTTAAAAAATATAAAAGTACATATTTTCAATTAGCGAAATAATTATTATCATATTGTATTTTTTTTTTTTGGGGGGGGGGGGTCACATTTTTATTTATCACAATATCTGATTAATGCCCGAATAATCACATTTTATATGAAGAGCTTGCAACCAAAAGGCGCTAAATCTACTTTGATGAATTTGTAGAAAGTGGCATTTCTTTGCCAGAGTTTGTACACGCGCCTATGGGAGAATGAAACTTAAACATGCAATTCTAGGTACTAATCTGTGCAATTAAGTGCCAAATTTTATTCTATAACTGGAAAAGTGGTAAGCCAATATACTAGTGCTAATAACTCGTTTTTCATGAAAAGTGGATTTAGCGCCTTTTGGTTGCAAGCTCTTCCTATTTAGACCTATATGCTGCATGGAGGAGTAGCAATTCTTATATGGGGAGAGCGAGTGAAGGATCAACCCCTATGCAGAACGTGACGTTTTTCTTACTTATACCCCTACTAAATAGTTAACAAATTGCAAAAAAAAAATCCTAAAATATAATACAATAATATGTTTAAATAGTGGTGCAAGGCACGATAAAACCATTAAACATACACAATATTCAATTTTGCGGCACACCTCTCTTGAGGTGCCTTGAATTGCCAGCGTATATTGAAAGTTTTGTGCGCACAGCGCGCCGAAAATTTTATTACCACGCCAATGAAATATTGGGGCAAAGGTATTGTTTTGCCCCCTCCCCTATAAAAAATGTTGAATGAAAAAAAATGGTATGTTTAACAAGCAATGTAAGGCACTACAAAACCATTAAACTTACACAATTTCAATTTTGCTTCGCACCTCGGACGAAAGCCGAAATTTTGGACACTTTATAACCACGCCAATGAAAATATTGGGACAAACATACTGCTTTGCTCCTGATAAATTGAAAAATTATATGTTTAAAAAGCTGCGTAAGCACTGCAAAACCATTAATTGTATTACCACGCCAATGAAAATATTGGGGCAGACATACTGTGACATATAGGGTTGCGTCCCCCCTCCCCCCAAAAATGACAAATTGATAAATGATATGTTTCACAAGCAACATAAGGCACTACAAATCCATTAAACCTACACAATGTTTTGTTTTGTTTTTTCGCGCTTTGCTAGAAAAAAATGTTAACATATTTATAAATCTACTGCAATTTTGCGCGCGAAGCGCGCAGAAAATTGTGACATTTATCTTACTTTTGCCCCACCCGTACAAAAAAATTGACAAATTGAATCATCCTTAAAACGTAATGCAAGAATAGCGCAAAACACTGCAAAACCATAAACTTACACAATGTTCATTTTTTTGCGCGATTTGCGAAAAAAGTGTCAGCATAATGTAATATCAGGGAGTTCTCTCTAACAACTCCCTGGTGATATTGCAATTCTGCGCGCGGAGCGCGCTGAAAATTTTGACCGTTTCTTACTCCCCCCCCCCCT
>JZLH01S0495907.1:16704-26405 GCA_001188425.1 Eucidaris tribuloides
CTATTACTACTACTATTATCGTACTATTATTACTATTATTACTACTACTACTACTACTACTGCTATTATTATTATTATTATTACTACTACTACTATCGTACTACTACTACTACTACTACTATTACTACTACTACTACTACTACAACTACTACTATTACTACTACTACTACTACTACTACTACTACTACTACTACTATTACTACTTCTACTATTACTACTACTACTACTGTTACTACTACTACTACTACTTCTTCTTCTTACCAGTGGTGGATGTTAAGAAAGATAATCTTGAGTCATTACTGCCCTTCTAAAAAGCATTTTTCTGTTGCTATCCGCGAGAGGGAAGTTCGCGAAAAAAAATTATCTTAATGAGTAATCAGATTATCGTTGTATGTTTTTAGTCATAATCATGTTTTTGTTTGAAAGATTCTACGTTTTTCTTATGTTTTGTTTTGTGTATCTTATATTAATTTGTGTTTATGTAATATGTGATATCATCTTACATTACCACTATGTTCAGCGGCGTCATGTGACTAACTTCACACATTTTGATGTATTGCAATCATTGTACGTCAAAGACGCATTGTGTAGCTTCAATTCAACAAATTGTCCAACTTTGATGTCTGAGCTAAATAGAAGTGTTTTAGATAGACAAATAAACATCCGACACTATAAAATTTGAACGTTATGCTGACTCTGGCAAGGTAGGCATAAATAAAATGTTATTACTCAGGTGGAGTATACATTAATCTGGATTTATTACACAAAACCATGAGAGAAAATGGACAGGTGTATGAAGTCAACCCGAGTACTCAAATGTTTCAATTTTTAAATCACCAAGTAATCATTTTGAAAGACACTGTTTCAGGGCATCATTTTTAAACTTACAGCAAAGAAGAATTAGGCAGCTCACAGCTCACATTTTTTTTTCAAAATGTGGTAATTGCTAACTTTCAATACCCTGGATTTTAAAGGGATTTTACCATGTTTTGTTATTATCATTTTTTGGCAGTGCTGCATGATTGCCGTATCTATCAAACATATTATTAGAGCTTACTCGTAAAAATATGTGAACGTCTATTTATAAAAAAAAATATTTTCCGTATACTTTGTCACGCAGCTGAGTTTTCAATGAACGGTTAGATGAATGGCAACAGGGAGATCCCCTGTTATTCTTGATAAGCATTCTTTGACAAAACACAATGAACATCAGATTTACAACCACCAGTACAAACTTGCACTGTGAAGGAAGGATATAAAATATAATCGTTGCTGTTTATTAGCCATCCACCCTCTCCCCTCCCCCCCCCCCCACCATATCGCCTACACTTTAAGGCAGGTTTCCCTTGAGAACGCCTGTAAATTAACGTCGTGTAAATACATCGAAGTATAGAATTAAAAAAAAAATCACCTACAATTTAAAGATAATGTTAGGGATTTGCTCGCCAGAAAACTTCAAGATAAATGAAATCATCTCAAATTGTTCACGCTTTGAAGATCAGTATAAATAAACACTGTCATAGAACCTCAAATTCAAATTCAAATTCAAATTCAACTTTGTTTCCACGTTAAAAAACAATGTTGATGTTAATACAAGTGATAAAATGAAAGTTATATTCAAAATAGAAACAAAACAGGTATACACACAAAGTACGAAATAATGTGGAGGAAGTCAATAGAAAGTCACAAGAGTATCTTATATGCATTAACCCCCTAAGCGAAAGACGATTATATCGAAACATTAACAGAGGGAGAAAATATATAAATAAACAATCAACACATGACAAAGTAACAAAATGCCTATTTTGTGATAATCAATCACAAGGTTGAATATATTCAACATTTGGGCAGAATACGTAGTTTTGGAAAAATCTGGTCGTTTAAACTTTAAAATTTGCACGAGCCTTTCCGTTAGTTCCGATCAGTCATTAGCCGAAATTCGCACGGAGTTTAGCCGTTTAATCAATCGGTGTGCTCCGCTGGTCGTGGGAACGTACACATTACTGTAATCCGCATTTTGTGCAAAAATTAAACTTGCGGAAAGAACAATATTCTGGTACACATCATCATTATTATTTTTTTTTCTCATAAAACAACAAGTTCGTGACGTAAGGATCTCAATTTTTCAACACACTATTTGTAAGTACTAAACTACTGTTTGGTATTGTTAATCAAGGGAAGTAATGGAAATGGAAAACCTGAAATCAATCTTTAACACTCTGAGTGCTATCGGCGCACGGCTCGCCCACGTACGACATTAATGACGTGCACCGGTTCCCCGAGAAGACAATCGGATCCATACCATTTAATTCGAATGACAAATGTCACTGAAGTTCCTACAAATGACATTTATTGTAAAATGAAGATAAATTGAACCAACTAAATAAGTTCAAATGTGTTGTCTCAGTAGCATTTGCAATTTTACAGAAAATCGTACAATTTGGAAAGGTTATACACGTTATAGTCCCAAACAATCCAGTCCCTGGTTAACACACCTGTATTTTTATCTCAGCACCCAAAGTGTTAAAAAGCTTTAGCAATGTATATAGGTCTTAATTTCAGAAAGAAAATTCTTTGGAGAAAAAGTAGGCAACACCTTATTACAATGTTAATATAATTGTATTGGCGAATCATAGAGTGTTGATTCAAATCTCCATTTTACACTTATGTTTTGTTTATTTTTTAATGTTGATGTTTATAACTTTATTTCCTATGGGGCTCTTTAACTGTGTGAAGTCCGTATGATGTCGATGCGACAGCTGAAAATATGGCTGGTCGCAACCTGCTGATGGGGGCGTGTAGAGTTATGAATTCACTGCAACACAAAATCTGAAAAGCACAAAAATAGTGACATAATAAAAAGACAACTGAACCTTTATCCAAATGATCCCAAAATAACCTGTATATTCTAAGTGATTAAGTAAATGCATCATCTCCCCACGCAATAAAATTCAATAATCATGCATGACTATAGACGAAATTATCAATTATGAACGTTTCAATCAACGAACACTCTAGATTACGCTACTGCATGTATTTGTTCGATGTGACATTTTCAGATATGTACGCATTAACCTTGGGAACTGATCATTAATATAGGGTTTAACACTTGAGTACAATTTCAGGGTGATTGGCTGCCCAAACACTGGAAAAACTACGGTTTGTTAAATCTAACACCAAAGACGTTGCCAAAATGAATACCGGATATTAACGCTCCAGGTAAAGATGAATTACGGGAGGAAATGTATGTCGAAGTGGAAAATATTTCATGAGAGTTCCCCGTTTTGTTGATTTCATCAACGTGAATGCATATCACGTTAGCATTATTATACGGGAATAGTTTACTTCAATATCGTTAAAAGTCGTATGATTGGCAGTTATGTTGCAATATTACAATTAACACTGTCCCACATATTGATTTCTATGTTGGTGCTGTGTAGAAGTTTTGCACAAAACAAATTGTTTTATTGTTTTCAACTACTCTCTACTGTAACAATGGCGTTGGGTGGGGCACTGTCATTACAAGGTGTTCACCATGCGCGTGTGCAAAAAAATAGGGTTGTTTTTCACGGTCGGGCGATGTACGCCTGTGCAGTAAAAAAAAAGGATATCAAAATCGGCAAAAATAGAGGGAAAGGGTATATTTTCAACAAAAGGCTTACTTTAAAATGGTATCGTTTCAGACTTTAATACTTGTTAGGGTATTCTGAGATCGACGGATAATTACTTCTTTAGAGTACAACACTTAAAAGTCCATACATACACCTTGTAACGACAGTGCCCCCCTCCCGGGTTTCTGTACCAAAGTGAATTTTTCGGTGTACCATCTGTTTGCGGATGGATTGAAAACAGGGCAAGTACTCTATATAATCTTCAACACTATTTATAGTATCTTCAGGCGACAATGAATTCAACACCAGATTTTGCAGTGAATGATGTTTCCCCACAAGATTCTTTACATTTTATGTTTCCGATTGTGTGCAAGAAGTCATAGAACTGAAAGTGTGTTATAATTTATAAATAATGTTTAGTAGACTGCAGACTTCCAGCATCCAAATGGAGTCATGAAAAAAAAAACAATTGCTTAATCACACGTTTAGTAAAGCAACTGTCTACTAAACATACACCGACATTCATCATGACAGTTTTTTTTTCTATCAAACATACCCAAAGTCTGTTTATTTCGCTGTTGCAGGGAATACATGTTGAACGGATTTAGGTAAAAAAATATAAATTTACCAGGGTATTTAGAAATGGATATAATTAAATTGCAAGGCGTAAGTAATTGAAATCGCAAAACCTCAACTAGAGCAAGCAGGGATAAATAATTGAAAGGAAAAACCTTGACAGCAGGAAACTGTTCACGGAGTATGGGCTTAACAATATTTTCCGGAACGTATCCTTCCCTCCCCATATACCTACACAAAGGTCATACGTCCAAAACTTTAAAATTGCCCGTGTAGTGCATGGCTTTTATGTATGCTTGTTCATCCTAACGACAAAATTCTCCCTCATTAAAAAGCTGGAGAAATGTACGATGTTCCTTCTGCAATCTGTCCCAAATTATTCATACGAATGACTGGGTTTATAAACTTATATTGAATTTAATTCTTTAAAGCGATCTGTAGACCTCGGGCATCGGAATTGAGTATTGAAAAGGCTGATTGCTCAATCACAAATTTAGTAATTACATCCTTCACTAAACATACACTTTCATTTATCATGACATTCTTTTTGTGTCATTTTGTTGATTTCGCTAATTGTAACAGGCAATCAATGTTGACGGGATTTATTTTTTTTATGTTGATTTATCACAGAGTTTAGGAGTGGATAATATAATATTGCGAGGGTTAAATAATTAAAATCCAAAAACCTAGACTGTAGCGAGCAGAAGTAAATAATTGAAAGGGGAAAAAAGGGCCTTGACTGCAGTTGTTCACGGAGTATGGAGTTGATAACATAATCAAGAACGTTATATCCTTCCCTTCCCATATACCTACACAAAATCATACGTCCAAAATCTTTTAAATAATCGTTAAGTAGTTATAGATGATTTGCGCGTAGAGCGAGTGCATCCAAAATCTTGAGCAGTGTACGTACGAAGTTCATTGCTCAAACTGCCCCCAAGTCATACTTCGGAAAGACTGGATGCTCGTTTGGTATACGTCTTCAGAAAGAATCCAAGCCGCACACTTGCTTTTCCCCGCAAATTCTCAATACCATAGAAATATGAATCTGCAATTACTAGTCATTTTCATACGCCAGTCACAATATTGACTTGGAACAAGACAAACAATACAGACCTAGAATCTGATGAAACCACCAAATGACGTAAAAGGTCATATGGAAACGCACAAAACAAGAAACCATTCCAATATTTTTTTCCACGATGTCAAAATCATGTCTTTTGACATTGGAGTACTGTGCAATTAAAACAATAATATATGATAGAAACAAAAGTGGTCCAACGGTTAAGTTCTGTAATACACTGATAGTCATAGCTAAAATCTACACCATGGACCAAGACATACTGTTTACCGGCAGATAAGTAACTTATAAATCATTCTAGAAGTAATACTTTATTAAAATTGCGACAGTAATCGTCAAAGGATTTGGTAGTCGTTGGTGCCAAACGCGTTAAATGAATTTATCAAAAACTCCACAGGAAAAGTTGCCTTTGTCAATTTCATGTAAAAGATAATACGAAAATTTGGTGAAGTGGATTTAAGGAAACTCTGGTGTACATTACTGTATTATCTTTATTAGATATGCACTGTTATGCATATTATTTCGTAGCTTAACATATACAGAAAGTAGTGCAGTGGATCTATACATGTAGGCTATATTCAGTTTATTTATTTTTTTTTCTACGATCTACAGACCTCGACCATCGAAATGGGGCAATGAAAAGGATGATTGCTTAGGCCTCAGTCACATTTGACGGCGGACAACGTACGATAACTTTAGCTACGATGTATTGTACGATTCTGGGGGCATCACAGATGGCTACGGTCTACGAGGTTTGCGTTCACATTATCTACAAGCATCGTGCGATTTCTTATACCGGCCCTTGAGTTCAAGCAGGTGCAGAGGCTGTACGGATATCGTACAGTTATCGTACAGAGATCGTGCGATATCAGTGTAGTTACCCTGCCGTCTCCTCAGCCTCTTCGCAGATATCTTGTAATATCATACAGAGACCGTACGATGACCCCATGAGGTTGCAACGTCTGTACGATTTTTGTTACCCGTCCCCAAATAGCCTTGGTCACATTTGGCCTACGATGACTTTACGGGGCCCGTAAACTTATCGTATCTTCCATATCGTGCGATCTCCGTAAGGTGACAAGCTTTGACTCCCGGGGGGGGGGGGGGTCGCTCTCCACACGGCCTGCTACGCACCCGCGTCCAGAAAAAGCGTCGTAAGGGGTCTCTTTTCCAGCATTCGGACGTCGTCGACGTCTTTTGAAAAAAGGCAACGGGGCCGCAAGCAAGCAATCGATAAGATCCGATAGTTAAACCGATCGAACCGGATCGATCAGAATCAGCTGATTCTGAATGAAGCCCGTAGACGAAATCACAATAGCTTACCTAATTAGTTACGGAGACGAATTTGTTATGCACTTCATGATTTTAGACGTGCTGTCAAAACACTACACGGTAGTGGAATTTATTTGAACTTTCCGAGAGAAAGGATTTTGCTCTACACTCGAGTAAAGAAGGAAGAATTGGACGTCGAATGCAGCACTCGATACATGTATGTACTGTATGTCTACGGTCCCACATATTGGTATTCGCGTAAGTGACTGTGCGATGGCAACTGGCCGAATGTTTGGATTAGAATATTTGAGAGATTCAGACAAGCATCTGAACTGTATAAATCTCAAAGTGAAGCACAAGTGAATGCTCTGGTTTATTCAATGGGTGATCAAACCGATTCTGATATTCTTGCTGTATTCAGATTAAGTGATGATGAACAGCAGAAACAGTCAGCAGTGCCTGTGCAAGTTTGACTTTGATAAACATTTGGTGAAAAATATGATCTCTGAATACTAGTATGTTCAATCAGAGAAAACAGAAGGAAGTGGAATCTGTTGATAATTTCAGTACACACATAGTTTAAGCGAACACTGCAACCCCGGGTCGCAACCAGTTCAGCTAGATCCAGAATATCCAAATATCAAAGAACTGCATGACTGTGACAGGCGTTACAGATCTCAGCAAACCGAGAGTTACAACAGGCGCCATCGAGTCACACACCTTCCAGAGCTTCAACCAGGGGAGAAAGTAATTTATGGCACTGAGAGTTAATGCAACCAGTACAACAATCATTGGCAGAGGAAAAATACCTCGATCCTACATAGCTTCAACTGCAAGAGGGACACTCTAACATAATTGACGCCCTTTCGTCCACAGCACCTTAGTGTGAACATCTAAGTCAAGACAACGGAGATTGTGAAATGCAAACCTACCAATTTTCCACTACTTTAGTATGATGTGATAACTCCTGAGAGAGATGGGAACCAGCAGCAATCTCCACCGATTTCTCAAAGGAGACAGTATTATCAAATGACCAGTGGAAGAACCTCTAAGACGTTAAAAAAGTAAAGCAAATTGGGACTGGCTTTGAAAACATTTAATAGGATTTTGAACAATGGTAAAATAAAAGAGGTCAAAGTAGCCATATGGACAAAAAAGAATAATGGATACAATAAAAGTAAATTTTGATCAAAGTACTTTTGGAACTTGAATTTGGACAATTAAAGACTCTATACTTTGACAATACATAGGCCTATGGTCAAAAAATGGAAAATATTATTCTGGACTCTGACTGCAAATAATGAAATCCATTGAAGATGCTACGTTGTGATCCTAGAGAGGAGGATGTCGTATAATAATGCAATCGGTCAGAATTGATAGTAAACCGATTATGAACAGGAGCTGAATAAAGACACACCTGCATACCTAAACGGAGAAGTTTGCTGTGTCCTTCATTTTAGACATGCTGTCAAAATTCTACAAAAGTGACCCCAAGGAATGGTAGAATGGTCAGAAATTAATAGTGCATTCCCTTGCTAGTCTCTTAAACCTGGCTCTACTAGACAGCCCGTGTGCAAACACACCTCCAGGTTGCCGAATAGGCCTATGCTATGCAATCTTACTGTGCATGAAGAGACTATGCTCAGCTCTCTCATGTGTGCCTACTGTTAAATGTGTGCGTGCACAGCTATAGCAAGGAGGTATTAGGCGAGTTAATTTCACTGTTTACGCCACTTAGGGTATCAAATTAGTGGATTTCTATGTTCACGCCTCTTAGGGTATCAGAATTGGTGGATTTCCCTGTTTACGCCACTTAGGGTACCTTTTTTCATGTGTTACGCCATTTAGGGTTGCGTATTTGTTTATGTACGCTACGCCATTTAGGGTCCATTTCTGAGGTTGTCGGACACGGGTGGGATACAGGCCGTGTGAGAGCGAACCCCCTCCCCCCCGAGGCTTTGACTGTCATTCGTACGATTCATGACTTCCCGAAGGGGCATCGAAGCCTCTACGATTTTGTTTAGCGTGAAGGTTTGACCAATTTTTAAAATCGTAAGCCCGTAGCCCGTAGACTTGTCGTAGATGGCATCGTACGATCGACGCAGGATATCGGCTATGTAGTGGGTACTCGAACACTAAAACGGCATAATGGCTATACACATTCTTTGTGAAACCCCTGCACGATATCGTACAATTTTTTATACGATATCGTACAATCTCTGTACGATATCGAACGATCTGTGAAGGGGCCAAGGAGACTACAGGGCTATCGCGCGATCTCTGTACGATAGCTGTACGATCTTCGTACAGCCTCAGCACCGGCCCGAATTCAAAAGGCCTGCACAAGAAATTGCACGATGCTCGTACGTACTGCTACCTTTACACGGGCACGAATTTTGATTCCGCACCACCCTGCACAATGGCGAACCTAGACGTGCCATTCCTGTGGAATGCAGCTTGGTCAACTCTGTAATTGTGACGCATAGTTTGCGCGATGTCGTGCTAATATTGTCATGCCTATGTTCCGAGCAATTCACGCATGATTTACGTCAGATATACGCATAGTCACTCCTTGTCACGCCCAGATTTTGCATGCGTGTGTAGTGGTCGTACTATTTTTTATTATCACGGTTTGCCCCGACTTGCTCTCTTCTTGGAGTTCTCTCCTCTTCTTTGCTGAGGACAACCAATTATTTTACTTTTGCATTGATAGAATTCCATAAAAAGATCTTCAAAGCCGCATGAACACATCTGACCAATTTCAAGGGATAATGATTATTGTAATATAATAATCATGATGATGGTAATTGTGATGATAAAGATAGTGATGATAACAGTAGAAGCAATAGTAGTAGTACAATAATAATAGTAATAATAATAACAATAATAATAATAATAATAATAATAATAATAATAATTATAATAATAATAATAATAGAAAGTAGTAATAGTAGCGGTAGCAGCCCTAGTAGTAGTAGTAGTAGTAGTAGTACTCGTAGTAGTAATAGTAGTAGTAGTAGTAGTAGTAGTAGTAGTATCAGTAGTACAAGAAGAAGTAGTAGCAGTAGTAGTAGTAGTAGTAGTATTTGAAGTAGTAGTTTTTATTAGTAGTATTATTAGTTGTATTAGCCGTATTGGTATCAGTAGTATTAGCAGTACTG
>JZLH01S0495907.1:34556-45748 GCA_001188425.1 Eucidaris tribuloides
GTGTGTGTGTGTGTGTGTGTGTGTGTGTGTGTGTGTGTGTGTGTGTGTGTGTGTGTGTGTGTGTGTGTGTGTGGTGTGTGTGTGTGTGTGTGTGTGTGTGTGTGTGTGTGTGTGTGTGTGTGTGTGTGTGTGTGTGTGTGTGTGTGTGTGTGTGTGTGTGTGTGTGTGTGTGTGTGTGTGTGTGTGTGTGTGTGTGCTGTTTGTGACTTTGACTTGTGCTGTTTCAAATGAATCACTAACCAAACTTATTTATCAATCTATATCTTTGAGAACTCTGATTTTGAAAATCAAATGTCAATTATTTTAATGCTACACTATTTTTCAGACATTCCGCACGCCATGTATCCATCTCTTTCTTTTCCTGATGCGCTCAGTGTCAAAGCCAAAAGGAGTAGCAAATGGTTTTTGACAATTTTCAAAATCATGGTACTCAGGGATCCATAAATAAATATGTTTTCTCATATATCTCCTTTGCTTGACAACATCTTTATTAATGTTAACTCCTCTATCCAATCAGGTATTTTGTTATGTGATATAAGTGATCACCTTGCTATATTTTCAATTTTCTAAGCTTTTTCATATGATAAAAATATGTCTCGTGGGAATTATTATAAGCGTGTATTTAATGACCAAAATCTGCAATCTTTCTTTAACAAAATAAGTAATGTTACCTGGGATGACCACTTGTTAAGTAATGATGTTGATGAGAAGTATAATTCATTCTTGCAAATATTTAAAGATAATTACGAAGAATGTTTTCCCTTAAAGTCTTTTAATCGTAAGGTGAAATTTAAATATCCATGGTTTACCAACGATTTACTTAAACTGTGTCGCAAAAATCAATATTATATAAAAATATCTCCGAAATCCAACTGATTATCGAAAAGAAAATACACTAAATTTCGCAATTTTGTAACAATTAAACTAAGGCATGCCTAAAGGGAGTATTTTAATAGAACATTTAGTAGAGTCAAAGATAATATTAAATCAACATGGAAATTGATAAATAACCTTTTAAATAAAATAAAAAGAATAGAAGACAAACAAATAGAGTCAATCGAAATCGATAATAAAACTATAACTAATAAAGCAAGAAATTGCAAATCTTTCAATGATTTCTTTGTTGTAATTGGCTCTACAACTTAATAATGCAATCAAGGCGAATCACAGCCCACCATATCAAAGATACGTAAAGTCCTTCCCAATAAACATCAATTGTTCTCAAACCAGTAACATTGCTGAAATAATAACTATTGTTAATAAAATGAAAAATAACACACCGTATAGATATGGATATAAAGTATTAAAATATGGTAATTCTTAAATTTTGTCTCCTTAGCTAGTACTTTAATGATGGTAGCCTGTGCACATTCCCACAAAATATGAAAAGTGCTAAGAGTACGCCCACATAAAAAGGAACACAACGGATGTAATAATTAAGACCAATTTCAGTTTTATCAATATATTCTAAAATATTAGAGAAGTGTATTTATAACAGAATAATTGAATTTTTAGATAAAAATAATATTCTTCATAGATATCAGTTTGGTTTTAGACGGGATCACTCAACAGCTACGGCTATATTAAATTTAATTCATAAAATTATTCAAGCAATTAATGATAAAGAATATGCCTTAACAGTTTTTATTGATTTAACCAAGGCCTTTGATGTCATAGATCATTTTATATTATTGAGAAAGTTATCTTATTATGGAATCAGGGGCGCCCCTTTAAAACTTTTAACAAATTATCTTTCAGACCGTAAACAACTAACAGTAATAGATGGAATCTCATCAAACCTCAAAGAAATTAATTGTGGAGTACCCCAGGGGTCTTTTCTTGGACCCCTATTATTTGTAATATATATCAATGACTTGCCACTTTCAACTCAAAATCTTCATTACATATTATTTGCTGATGATACAAGTGTTTTCTGTAAAGGTTCCAATCCTCAAATTTTATTTGAACACTTTAATTTACAGCTTAAAGAAATAAGTAATTGGATGAGAGCTAATAAACTAATTTTGAATATTGATAAAACTAATTACATGTTATTTGGAACTCGGACCGTAATTGAAACAAATTTGAATTTATATTATAGAAATGAAATAATAAATAGAGTGTATTATACCAAATTTTTAGGAGTGTTTGTTGATGAGAAACTTTCTTGGAATCAACACATTGATAATTTATGTAAAATTTTGTCCAAAAATGTTGGCATTCTTTACAGATTGCAATATCTTCCTCAAAATATTTTGAAAATGTTATATCATTCACTTTTCTTATGTCATGTTAATTATTGCAATGTTATCTGGGGTTACACTTCAAAGAAAAATATAGAACGTGTTTATAAACTACAAAAACGGGCTATACGCATAATAACCCACTCTCCATATTTGTCCGCCAGTACACCTTTATTGTTAAAAACAAAATTATTGCCAATTAATGAATTAATATCTTTGGAAATTGATAAGTTTATGTTTGAATTACGCAACAACCGTTTACCTGAAGTATTTAATGATTATTTTATTTTGAATTGTACTGTCCATAATTACAATACCAGAAATGCTCAAAATATCCATCCTCCGTTTAATCGTACTTCAATGTCACAATCTTCCATATTTTATCACGTTTCAATTCTTTGGAATACTCTGCCAGATTTAATTAAATGTAGTAAGACTTCAAATCAATTCAAGAGACTTTATAAAAATCAATTATTTGACAAACTCGTAATCTCTATGATTTATAGTTGAATTTCCTTCTTTTCTGTTTGCTTTTCCTGTATTTTTTTGTTTTTCTGTGTAATTTTGATCAATACTTGTTACTTTGTAAATCAAATCTTCGTAATTTTATGTCCAAGGGATCACTAATTATAAGCCTAACCTTTGCGCTATTTGTGATTCCTCCACTATAATGCTTATGTTTGTTATTTGTTTCTGATTTGTATTGTTGTTTTTTATGTGGAAATAAATGAAATTGAAATTGAAATAACATAAGTCACTCTCTTTATTTTGAACATTTTTTAATCATACGCCCCCATCGCTTCCGCACAATGAGCCTATGTTTTAGAATTCCGTTCTTCCCCCCCCCCCCCAGGACGCACTGTATGTACAGTGACAAACATACATGCATACTTACAATCCAAACATACATACACGTATATAATAGAGCCATTTCGAGCACATGAACACATATACATAGGAACTGAAACAAACATACAAAACGAATACCCAAATATGGTGGTGCCGCGGTTAACACGCAGCCACACAGCTATTTCACATGTGAAGTATAATTATGTGCACAGCTACTTTTGTACCCTGATCCGCAGCTTAAAGGAGATTTTGCTTCGGATTGGCCTTTTTTTACTGAAATATTTTTTTTTTTTTGCAAGGTACGCCGGAAAAAAAGTCGCAAAAGTCGTTTGGCGGGCACTTCAATTTTATGCCAGCCAAACGAAGTGAAAGAACGCCAACTTCGGTGTTTTTAGCGGGTTAACCGCCTACCTGGCAACCGTGGAACAGGAATATCACCTTTGAGGGGAGTGACCGCGCAGATTAGTGGCGTGGAGAGACTTGTCGTTGGAACACGCATGCGTATTCAGTGTTCGCTGATTTGTCCTCGCAGCTTTGATGCCCCTCCGCTCCTTCACCAGAACGGAACCATCACCATGATCTGGTGGCATTTTGGACATTTGTGTGAATACTATCAGCACTAAAAACCAGATAGTTTGACTACAATTGTAAACCACTTTGGATGGTCTTACGCCGTTATGTCGGTAAGTCTTTAAAAAAAATCTTATAAAATTTACGGTTCCAGCGTCTATGCCAGTTATAGAATTCTGTTCATGTGACTTTAAGACGGACCATCTGAACTGTAATAGTATTATACGATATTCTTTGACATAATCAGTTAATAATATTGATGTATTTTATCATTCACCCCCATCGAACTGTCATATTTTCAATACCGGTATCTATGTTTATATACATGTGCAAATGTATCGTGTTTTATATACAATTATTGTGAAGTATTTCAGCGAATACGTGCACTATCTGCATATAAGGGTATCTTAATTAGCTATATAATAATTCATTAAACGTGTGTTAATAAATTGGGCATCACGCTATTTACAGGTCACATACATCACTTGGAAAACTTGATATTGTAATACATTATTCACATTTTTGTCTGGAACTATCACTCGTTAAAGCCACAGGCTTATATTGACCACCGATTTAAAAACTGTGAGCTACATAATCCCTCATGCTATAAATGTCTTTGATAAGGTCTAGAAATGAAACCCTGGAAATAATTGTGTTTCAAAATGATTTAATTAATGCTTTAAAAAAGTGAAAATCTACAAGCACTCAAATTGACCAGATTCACCTGCTCATCTTTTCCCATAGATTTTGTTCTCCACCCGAGTGAAAATTGAATATTCACGCATATTTTGCCAGTGGCAGCATAAACTTTATAAACGTTTGTATATTCTAGGGTGTTTATTTGTCCAGTTGAACACTACTATGTAGGTCACATATAAGAGTTTGGCATTTTTTTTTAAATAAAGCTCCACAGTGTTAGCCTGTGGCTTTAAGCCCTGCTTATATGTTTAGTCCCTTGGTATGGTTGTATTTTTAATATATTCAAATTTATTTGTACCATGCTTACACTAATATAATTGATGGAAATTATTGTTTGTAACATTGTATTGAATATCAAAAAATGAATAAATCAAATCAAAACTAATAATTACCTTCTGTTTTAAAACTTTGAAGTGCATACCAGGCTGTGGCTGCAACTGCAACATTGTAAAGTGTCGTGAATTACTGTATTACATGTGTATTAACCCGAACTAGGCCGGACTATTTTGGGAGATCATATAGCCCGGCGCAGCCACCCCCCCCCCCCCCATGAGATCTCTGCCGTTGACCGCGTGATCGCGACGAAAATTGACACGTGTATTGCCCGCGATGTAATCTACAAAATTTTCTGTCTTAAAAATTGCTCTTCAATTTCAATCTCATTTATTTCATTCATCACATAAAAAAGACACTTAGAACAAACATGAAACATTACCACAATGAAAGACAACAATAAAAATTACACATGCAAATTATGCATACAAAATATATGAGAATGAGGAATCAGCAAGAAAGAACAGTTACGTCTTATTTGGCGCTGATTCCTATGAACCGTCGTTTGTTACATGTACATGCAAAAATAAATAATAATAACATTTACGTAATAAATATGAAAAGTCTGCTACAAATACAGATTTTATCATTAAAAATTACAGTGCTTAATTCAAATATAATTGCTTGTATCTCCTTTTAAATGTATTTAGATTTGGACTCATTTTAATATGAGAGGGTAAGGCATTCCAGACCAAAGGTCCTTTATAAAAAAAAATGTATTTTTAGACACAGTGGTTCGAATTAATGGCATATTAAAATGGGAAGATTGTCTGGTACTGTAACCGTGTATTTCAGCATTTAGAAAAAAATTATTCGAAAGACTAGCGGGAATCAAGCCTTTGTGACATAAAAACATAAACACGGCGATGTTAAAATTATTCAACTCAAATATATTAAAAGACTTGGAAACGTTGAAAGAGTGGTTTTGTGTGAGCAAAATAAGGTGATCCAGAAACAATCCTTATCGCTTTCTTTTCTGATATATATAATCTTTTCATGCAATAATCATTCGAATTGGCCCAAGCAGTATTACAATAATTTAAGTTTGATATAAACAGTGCATTATAAATCATCATTAAAATATTGGAAGGAAAATGTTTCAATTTATTTAATTTAGTTAATTGTGCTAATTTATGCGTACTTTATTTTTGAAATCATACTTTTGCTCACTAAGTAAAGCTCTAATAACGCTAATTGTTGGTGTAGAGACCCTTTGTGGTTTTTTTAGCAAATGTATTCAAAAAATGCAATATCAGGATTAATTTCTTATGAATTTTATTGTTTTTGCAATTTCTTTGTTTTTCAGACCTTCTGTTTCTTATTGTGTTTTCGACGAAATTTGTCGGTGACACCAACTCGATCGTAAACAGTATGAAATTAAATAATTTGAACCATTTGAAGCAAAAAATCATACATTCATAATTTTTAGCAGAAAACACAATTTGTATTGAAATTGTACACAAAATTATTTTTTGAGCAATTTTGGTGCGACATGATTGTACAAAATTATGTGTATCTTCAAAACCGCGTACCCGGCGTCGTAAATTTAGCCGTAAAATATGCGGGAGACTGCGGAGAAAACAAGGTCATGAAACGTCGCAGAGTGGGCCAGGGACGAACCAAAGTGCGCCAAAAGTCATTTTTGGTGATTGATTTTTTCCATGTATTTCTTGCCCTGCTGAAAGATAATACATTGAAGAACACCTCGGTAAAATATTTAATTCCGGTATGCACATTAAGGATGTGAATTTACACATCCAAATGGCAAAATCCTGTATATTCACAGTTTTAGCGCAAAAGTGACTTATTTGTTAAACCTTTCAATTTAACATGAAGTTTTAAAGTTATCCATGTGAAACTGCTGTCACATATTCCTGATCATTTTGCTGCATGAATGGATTGAAAATGGATAGAAATGCAATCTTCATTATATACTATGGGGTAGTTCAAAAAATGGACTAATTTTCCATGTTTTTTATAATCCAACAGAAATTTTTAGATTTCCGCGGATTTCCGCTTAAGTTTTATTACTAATATTTCGTCTGATGTCTGAGCTTTAGGTTGATACCAAATTTAGCTGCCATCTTCTGCCCTTTTTTATGATAGAGCTAATTTTCCTTTGCCTTATTTACCCGAAAATGTGTTCATTTTGTTCCGTGGCTGAAGGATTCGCAGTCACAAATTACGGAGCGTAAGGGCGCTTGTCATCGTTCTGTTGTTCTAATAACGGCAAGATTAAATAAAGACTGATAAGAGGTAAACCTGTTTTAAAGGGCTTGTTTCAGTTGCTGAAAACATTTTTTAAGAGAAAAGGTGTATAGTTATTGCATTAACAAGCTTACACTGTCATTTTTGTGATACACGTCTTATAGCGTTTCATGTAAATTTAAAAGAAAGGTTAAAATTTGCGCTTAATATTACCTCAATCTTATTACCAACATTTGTTCTAATGTCTACGCTTTAAGAAGGTACCAAACATAGCTGCCTTCTTCTGCCCTTTCTTATGTTAGAGCCTATTTTCCTTGCCGCATTGACCCGAAAATGTGTTTATTTGGTCCGTGGCTGAAGAATTCATAAATTACGATGGTGAGGGCGCTTTTCATTTGTCTGTGGTTCTGATAACGGCAAGGTTCCACAAAGGCTAATAAGAGGTGAATATGTTTTGTGAGGCTGGTTCAAGTTGCTGAAAACATTTTGTACAATGGTAAAAGTGTATTTTAAATTTCATCGTCAATCTAACATTGTCATTTGTGATACAAGTTTTATAATGTACCTCAGGATCTTGATCCTGCTCTTCATCACAGCTAAATGGTGAGTGGCAATTCATATGATGTGAATTCCAGAAACAGTTTTTCTCTGATCACCTATATTATCAAATTCATTTTCAAAAAGGGGATATCATACATTGCAAATATCTCATTATTACTCCCCAGTAGGGTGCCCACTTTGAGTAACTTGGGCATTGGATGTCTTTCTCTTTTTGATGTATAAGCATAAGGATCGAATTTTCAATTTTCTAAAGCAGGGTTGTTATTATTATATTCATGGAATATTTCTCATTGGATTTTGGCAGCTAATCAAAAATCTGTGTTTTCAATGACATCACACGATTTAAAATACATTTTTATTGGATTCTGCAGGTCGGATTTATACTCACAACCACCATGGACCTTAGTAGCTCCATGCAACCATCATTCAAGTAACAGGAGAATGAGAAATGTGTAATATCTTTAATAAATTTCGGCATCCAATCAGAAATCATTATTTTAATGACATCATAAGTGTTTGAAAATGTTTTCAATAGATTATACAGGTTTGATTACCCCTAGGCCCATCATTAAACAATAATTATGTGAACATAAGAAATAAGTTAGTATTAATACTAATAAATTAGTATTTTAATGACGTCATAGGTATTTAAAAACAGTTTCATTGGATTCTACGGGTATAATTACCCTTATGTACCCTCCCTACTCAAAAGTATTGCAACATACAATATAACGCATCCATTTTACGTTGAAGGGGTCTTTCTAAAATGATGTCCTAACTCCGTTTATTATTGGAAAATTACAATCTTTTTTTAAATAAATCAATGAATATACTTTCTCGTCCCTTCTCCAAGGCGGCGAGATTATCAAATGCAAGTGCGCCCCCGACAGAGGGGATGAAACACACATTTTAACCCTTTTTCTGCTCCCCGTAGGGGTGGGGTGTTAATTAACACTAGCATCGTAATTCGGTTTCAGATTACCAATAAAACGGTTTCAATGGTTTGGAAAGACTTCCAGCGATCAAAAAATGTCACTAAGATCCTCTGACGGGGTCTCAGAAAGAAGACCACGCCCCTCGAAGACGAAAGTGACCTCCTATCTTCATAAGACAGTAACAAGGAGGATAAGGCTACTCATAAAAGATGATGGCTTTTTCTTCGCATCATTATATCCAGTGTACCTAGAAGTTTCGTGAGAGTAAATTTTGAGATGTTTACAATAATAAACTGCCTTTAGAATAAAAAAAAGAGTGAGAAATTATATCTTGAAGAGGTCTTGTTTAAAATATGGCGCGTTTCCTCCTTGTCACTGTCTTATGAAGATAGGAGTCACTTTCGCCTTCGAGGGGCGTGGTCTTCTTTCTGAGACCCCTTCAGAGGATCATAGTGACATTTTTTGATTGCTGGAAGTCTTTCCAAATCATTAAAACCGTTTTACTGGTAATCTGAAACCGAATTACGATGCTAGTGTTAATTAACACCCCACCCCTACGGGGAGCAAAAAAAGTGTTAAAATTTATGTTTCATCCCCTCTGTCGGGGGCGCGCTTGCATTTGATAATCTCGCCGCCTTGGGGAAGGAACGAGAAATTATATTCATTGATTTATTTAAAAAAAGATTGTAATTTTCCAATAATAAACGGAGTTAGGACATCATTTTAGAAAGACCCCTTCAACGTTAAATGTATGCGTTATATTGTATGTTGCAATACTTTTGAGTAGGGAGGGTAAGTCAATTGGGCATGCATTTTTGATACAATTCAGTGAATATGCATTTTGGCGCACTTCGGAGCCATTCTGGCCCACTATGCGTCGCGGCGAGACCTTTCCGTGTCGCGGACATATCGCGAAAAATATCGAGGGGTGGGTGGCCTAGTTAGGCCCCCGGCCTAGTTGGGGTTAAAATGTGAAAGTGTTTAGATCCCAAATTAAATGCAGGGGAGGCTATTATTTTCTTGAAACTTTCTTTAAAGGGGAAATATCTCTGCCCTCAATATAATATAACTTTTCTTTATGAAAATTCGATGACATAATTTAACATACCAATTAATGTGCGAACTTAATATGAGCCAAGTATCACCCTCCCCCCCATAAAAGTGGATGTGTCCACTCAAGATTTCCTGAAAAATTACGTTATAAAAATCCACTGAAGAACAACTAAAACAAAATTACGCCGTATCGTTATTTATATCGCATTATTGTATTGTATTGTATTGTATTGTATTGTATTGTATTGTATTGTATTGTATTGTATTGCATTGTATTGTATTGTATTGTATTGTATTGTACCGGTATTGTATTGTTGTATTGTAGTTACTGTACATACATGGCTAGAGAGCGCAAAACAATTACAGGACTAGTATATCTTGATGACACCACTGTTCTGGCATGATGACCAAATAAAAAAAATAACTAACATGAGTGTTACGTAAAAACATAAATAGAATCCATATGTTTTGATAAGGATGATCAACCGTATAGCAGTGAAAAAGACAGTAAATCCTATTGAGCTGATCTTCATTTGTGTGTATGCATTAATAAAGCCATACTACACTAAATACAATAAGAGTGGGAGCAATTATAACATGGGCAATTAAGTACAGGTATCACTAAGTACAGGTGTCACTAAGTATAGGTGTCACTAAGTACAGGTATCACTAAGTATAGGTATCACTAAGAACAGGTGTCACTAAATGTAGGCATCACTAAGTTCAGGTATCACTGAGTACAGGTATCACTAAGAACAGGTATCACTAAGAACAGGTATCACTAACTACAGGTATCACTGGGTACAGTTATCACTAAATACAGGTATCACTAAGTTTAGGTGTCGCTAAGTACAGATATCACTGAGTACAGGTATCACTAAGAACAGGTATCACTGAGTACAGGTTTTAACTAAGTACAGGTGTCACTAAGTAAGGGTGTTACTCAGTACAGGTATCACTGAGTACAGGTATCACTAAGAACACGTGTGACTAAGTACATGTTTTACTAAGTACAGGTGTCACTAAGTAAGGGTGTTACTCACTACTGGTGTCATTGAGTGCAAGTATGTCTAAGACAGGTACCTCTAAGTACAGGTGTCACTGATTACAGATTTCACTAAGTACAGGTGTTACTAAGTACATTTGTCACTAGGTACAGGTACCTCTAAGTACAGGTGTCACCAAGTGTTACTAAGTGCAGGTATCAATAAGCACAGACGTAACTGAGAACAGGTAAGTAAATGTGTCACAAAGTAAAGGTGTCACCTACCATAGGTGTCACTAAGTACAGGTATGACTAAGTTACAAAGTCCAGGTGTTAATAAGTCCAGGTATTAAATTTGAGTTTTTGATAAATATCCAAGAATGAATCATTTTCTTTAGATATCAAATAAATAAAAATACGGAAATTGACCAAACTTAATTTTAATTGAGTATCTATATTTCTAATGGAAAATTACCCAAAATATATTGGAGCTATCTGATAATCTAGAAAATCACCGTAATTGTGTTCGGGCCATTCGTTTGTGATGCATGCATTATGTTATTGTAAGCCCCATGGGCAGCGATCCCAGGGAGACTGGGGGACGTGTCCCCCTCGATTTATTTGTGTTTTTTTGTGGGGGGGGGGGAGTTGAGTGAGGATTTTGAAGCTCATTTTTTGGTAAGCATTTTCGATTTGGTATCTGCAAACCCATTCAAAAGGTAAATATAGTGGAAATAAACTACTAAACTTTGTTAA
>JZLH01S0495985.1:6034-18842 GCA_001188425.1 Eucidaris tribuloides
TGGTTGCTACACCTTCGTAATGGCAGTGCCCCCCCCCCCCGGGGTATTTAATCCACAAGTGTAATATTGTTAACAAATACCTTGAAATTTGTAGGACGGGAGTTTAAAATGAGATTAGAATAAAATCACCAGTGATTGTCTGTTTTGTAGGACTCGATCCCACTAGTTTATCAGGGAGTTTAAAATGAGTTAGAATAAAATCACCACGCAGTGATTTCGTGTTTTGTAGGTCGATCCCACTAGTTTATCACCCCACAATGTCAACATTGTGAGGTTAACCCCCACACGTAGTATTTCATGGTGGAGTACACATTTGACAACAGAATTCTTACAGCAGAAACCTTGAACAGAGTAATTCATTCTATAAAACTTTCATCCCCAAATAAGGACTGCTTGCAATCAATTCCCATTTAAAATATGTCCATATATATATTTCCTTTCATTTTGAGGTGGGACCATCAGCTGAAGATGATAGTATTAAAATAACATACATACACAAATAAAAATAAAATATTAATATTTTGTTACCTAATTGCAATGCAATGTACTGTAAAACTGTTAAAAAAATTGTGTAGCTACATGATGAATTAAGCACTGTCAAAATCTAATCTCTTACCTTGTTTTAATGCCTGTATATACTCAGAACATTTCTGTCTCAAAATAGGTTCTGCTTTGCTCTTCATCACCTCTCGTAATGTGACTGATTCTGCTGTTGCAGTCTTTGTAGAAATAGATATCTGTTGAGTAAAAAGTATCCCAAAACAATGAAAACTGTGAAATTGTGAATACGTACAACTGTTCACAAATTTTGCAACTTATTGCAAGCATCTGATTTTACATCATACTTGTCTAAAAAGTGACTACTTCAACAAATGTGTCAATATGGGGAACCAACTGATAAGTGAGAAACATTTACGTAGTTCATTTCGACAATTACCAAACAACATAAGAATTATATAAAGTAACATTATGTAACATTTGATATTACGCTTGGTTTTCACATCTCTGCATATCAATTAGCCTACGAAAAAGACTGCAGCCAGTTTCTCTTCCAGACCCTCAAGCGAACTAAGCATGACTTAGATTCCTGGAATAACAGTCTTGATTCAAGATTAGTAAATGATAATAGATGCAGTTTAATTTAATTTTTTAATACAACTTCAGTAACAACTGCAGATGCAGACTTCTAACCTTTCTGACTGAGAAACAGTGACGATTTTGCTCAAAAGTAGGAAAGGAACAGCATATCCCATAGGAGTATGTAGTAAAATTATCAAGAAATATAGGTAAATCACATGGAACAAGAGCTAGGAATAGCCAAAATTTGGATTCTTTCTTCCAAATTCAGAATGATTGGGAGGTCTGTAGATGATATATCAATAACTTCACAAACGTTTGAAGTCTGTAATATATCACAGGTCCAAAAACAAAAGTTTATTATCCCCTTGCCCCTAGTTCCTTCACCATCCTCCCTACAAAAAATATTGAATGTACTGCTCTGAACATGCACAAGAAATATAACTCACTTAAAGTAGCCCTACCCCTCCCCCCCCAAAAAAAAAAGAGGGAGGATATATTCAATTCTTACTTCAATGTCATCTTCATCGTTTTCATCACTCAAGTTAGGGATATTCACTGTGCCTTTTAGTTCAGTGGTACAGTCCTTCAAGGTGCCTGCATAAACAGAAGTATACACAAGATTAATTTAAAAAGATTAAGAGCACAGCTCTGTAACATTTAGTAAGTTTTCTGCTTTCTCAAGAATAAAATTCTGTGTTTTTTGGTATTATTAATAACAGAAGTCAAATTTTGTTTTCTTCAGTGAAACTGAAAAAATGTAAAAACCACTGAATTGTAATATGCACTTAAAATAACTATCAGGCATAATTATGGTACTTCATTATAACAAATTTCTAGGTTAGTATTTTACTTTTTTGTAGTATCAAATCAAATACCCATTTTTCATAGATTTCTGTTTTCTTATTTTCTTCTGAAATATGAAATTCTATGGTGTCACATTTTACTGAAAATTCACAATCAACTTGTTCTCACAGATAGGAATGATGTAACACGACCTTTTCTTCATGCAAATCTGATACTAACGCAGTTATTTTGATTTTCTTTGAGAAATTTGAATAGCTAATCCACCAGAATTGATCATCATGTTGTAACACAACACATATCAACTTTAACTCACAACTTTGCATGTTAGTTTGCCAATAAATGTGAATGGCATATTCAAACTTTATGCAATTGACACAATTTAGTAGTGATAATTATACGTTGCTGATGCGTCAATGATCTTACCTTTCCATTCTAATTTGATGTCCCATTCATAAAAGAAGATGAGTTTTGCTTTGCGATTGCTCGCCGTTGCTTCTCCTGTGATATCCTTTATCTCAAAGATTTCACACTGACCTGAAGAATATGAGGTGACAGTAAGGAAGAGATTTGATAATTAAAGGAAACATAGAGCATGTGTAGGTAAAGAAACAACATAAGTTTAGGCATCAAAATGATACAAGATTAATTATGATACACCCACAGTTCCTTTAAAGGGAGAAGGCGCCAGCAACTTACAGGCATAACTTAAGAAAATATTAGAGTTCTTGCCAACCAATCAGATTGCACGTGCACTGCAGGGAGCTGACCATGCGTGACCAATGCATGCCACGCGACGAGTGTAAGCCGCACTGTGGTAATGTATCTGATAAGCTCCTTGCCTATAGCGTTTTCTGCACGTTTGTGTCTTGGGTAAACTTACAAGGAGAAAATAACACAATTAACTATTGTCTAGGGCCTGTGGATGGAGGGTAAGTGATCACACAGTTTTAGGCTGTTTTTGTCACCATGTACCATAATTCTCACAATGTCATTTTTATACTTAACTTATGCCCGTTAGTTGCTGGCGCCTTCTCCCTTTAAAGCCCAAGTTTAGTCCGCTCTTTCTGATGAGGTATAACTCAGATAATCTTAACACGTTATTAACCCTTTGGATGCTATAATGTAAAATATAGTCGAAAATCTCGGGGGTTCCCCCCCCCCCCCCAAGATTTTTCATTGATTAATGAAAAAAAAACGAAAGACATTCAGAATCTGTTATTGGTGTGATATGACCTTTGGGCATAAAGCTTTCAAATAACAAAAAATCCCCCAAACTAAACTTGGACTTTAATGTTCCTCTCAACAACCAATACTAAATACTGTACTAATGTATCTATTTCAACAAGGATAAATATGCTTGTTTTCTGCCAGATGAAGGCTAACTATATTCTCAATTACACCTGCAAACTCATTACAGTAGGATCAATTCGCACTCTGAATAATCGACTCATTTATCAAAGACACTTGCATCTTAAAAATTGCCCATTTTTTTTTTTGGAGAATTTGAATTAAGTACCATAACATCAGTTCTAGTAATTTACAGAACGTGTGGAAACTCTTACCCTAAATTTAAGTTTGCATATATAACTACAATAATAAATAATAATTTGACAGTGTATTTGTGTAGACTAATGCAGCAGTTTTTTTTTAAATGCTGGACTACAACACAATGAGCATTCAGTGTACTCACCTCTTTCATCTTCCACTTTTATGTTTGTGAAGAGTTCAGTCAGTCTTGTCTTTGACCATTTAGAAGCATCTCTTTCAGTCCTGTACAAACATTGAGACAATCATAACCAAAGGTATGAACACTGAAATTGTGTGCACTTGTAAAAAGAAGTATAAGCAAGTATTAAAGGAGCCTCCTTTCTGCTCACCCCTTACACTCTCCATAAGTTTTAAATCACAAGTCTTGTAATTTGGAATGCCTCTTTTCTGCTTACCCCTTACACTCTCCATATTAAATCATGAGTCTTGTAATTTGGAATTTACATTTATTTCATTTCATGTACTGTGTTTTTATGATGCGTGTTGGATAAAATTTGAATTGAATATTTTCATTCATATCATTATGACATTATTGGCTGCTAATAACACAAATATGAAACAGAAGTCTTAATTACACATACAGCAAAGAGCAACCAAATTTGCTGAGCACCCACAAAACAATCGACGATCAACCATTGCAATCACTGGACAATTAATAAATAAGTCACTACATGAGACATTAGCTTATGATACTACCATCATTTGCAAGAGTTTAAGACCACAAGAACATTTCCCATTAAACCATGTACAAAATAATAAAAACATCAAAACTATTGCTTCTTGAAGAGGTTAAAGGGTAGGCCGAGTCCATATTAATTATACATTGCTCAAAGGGCAGGGTACTGCAGGGTACTCCCACCACCAGCATCAATACTTTTAAAGGCAGATTACCTTAAACTCTAAGCAAGAACTTGACAAACCTTATGCAGTAATGTGATGACCTAGACCTTTTAATTACTGTGGAAGATTTTTCAAGTTCTTGCACAAAAATCTATATAAATGTAATCTGCCTTCCAATGGGACTGATGTTGCCTCTGAGCAATGCAAAACTTGCATTTCTGAATAGACATATGAAATAGTTTCATCTTTGATGAATGAATCCACATAATTTCTTCAGTACAGTCATTACTGTTTGGTTCAAAACAGTTTAATTTCTTAAATTAAAAAAATCTAAAATTTTAGGTGCCAGATTTTTGGAACTCTGTTCATTCATGTTTGAATGCCTTCACACATGAATGAACATTTACCACAAGAAGAATACAGACAAGTGTAAGGGGTAGTATAGCATCTATTGCACTATACACCCCACCCATACAAGCAAGGGGAATATAGTGCAATAGATGCTATATTACCCCTTACACATGTCTGTATACTCCTCTTAGTAAATGTTCATTCATGTGTGAAGGCATGGGAAAGGGTTCCAAAAATCCGGCACCTAAAAATTTTAGAATTTTAGATTTAAGAAACAAAATTGTTTTGAACCAAATGTTCATTCCTGAAGTGAAGAAATGATGTGTACATATTCATTAAAGGTGAAAATATGTCACAAGATCTATTCAGAAATGCAATTTTTGGCTTTGTATAAGAATCGTACAGAGTCAAGCTACAACTCCTGTGATACCCCTTACTTGTATGGGTGGCATGGGCCCTGACTAAAGCCAGCAGTGCCAGTGCTGTACTATGTATGATCAACTGCCCTAAATGTGCGCAGGTCCTACATCTGCAAAACTACAAATTCACACTCAATCAATTTACTAAATTGGTACAAACATATATAGTAAATGAAATAATCATTCATAATTTGTTGCTATTTTCAAAACATATGTGCGCAGTTTTCCAAAATTTGAAATTTATTGATGTGCTCACACAAATCCCCACAAATCACTCTGCGCAACATAGCCAGTGCACATGTGTGCAGATCAGTACACAACAAGATCAGGAACGCACACGGCACGCAGGCCTTCTTATTGCATTGCAGTGTACGTGTGCGAACGGGGTGCTCTGCACGTAAACAATCCTTGACTTAGCAATTTTTTGTGGAATACAATTAGTTTGTGGTTTACGTGAGCCAGCTGCTGACTCGTACTATTAACTGGATTTTGGGGAGTTTTGGCGACAAAACCCATATGACCCGCATTGTACAAGGGAATCTAGGCGATGTCAGGATCATTGCTAACATAACTTTGATGTCGAAAATCATCAAATCAGGCTTAATTTAACTACAACCTCGAGATTTACGGTTTCACGGTTTGGTTGTTGAAAAGCTCCAGCAGGAACATCACTCAACGTTGAGGAATAGAGGTCAGGTAGAGAAGACCATCCTAGTCGAGCTGAAGGCTATTAAGTTTATTGTTGAACAAGTGTGAATCACTAATTGATGTGAGATGATATGGTAAAGAGTTCCAATCCCGTGCAGTATTAGGAAAAAAAGACTTCTGGAAGCAATTGGTACGTGAAAATGGAACTTCGAGTGATAACAGGTTAAATTTCCTTGTGCTGGCTGCATTGGGGTCCCTCTTATTGGTTAGGTGACATGTCGGTGGAAGCGTTGCATATTAATTATGTACTAATCTTTGTGGTAATCATGGTTAGGTCTGCTTCGACGTCTTCTTAGTTGAAGAGGTGGGGGCTCATGTGAATTGAGATAGCTGTAACTGAGCTTTCCTGACTTGTAAATTATTCGTGATGAAGCCCGGGCAGACACGCCTCTGTACTTGCCTCAACTTTTCTGGTTTTCTTCTTGGTGTGAGGCATCCCAAACGGTGCTACAATACTCAACGTGTGGGCGAACCAAGCTTTTGTATAACGCTGCATCTTAACTTTCTGAGAAGCTGTTCCAAGATTCGACGTAAAAAACCAAATTGCTGTTTTAGCTTCCTAGAAAACTGCCTTGTCAACGTGATTGGTTCCACTTCATATCTGATGAAAGTGTAATACCTAAATATTTATGTTGTTTACTACGGTGGAGGATATGCCCAGACAATTTATATGAATATTCAATCTTGTTATTACGACGGGAAAAACAGATGACACTACACTTGTCAGTTTTGAAGGACATGAGCCATGTAGAGGCCCATGTCTCTAGTAATTTCAAATCCTTCTGCAAAATCTCACAATCAACGGAGGAAGCGATGGGACGATAAATCACACAGTCGTCGGCAAATAAACTCACTTTCGACTTCAGTCCCTTGGGTAAGTCGTTTATATGTAAAAGGAAAAAGAGTGGGCCGAGGACCGTGCCCTGAGGAACACCCGACTGAACTCGTACTGGTTTGGAGCTTGCTCCCTGAATAACTACTGACTGCTGTCTACATGTGAGAAAAGAGTTTATCCAGTTACGACCCCCTGGATCATCGCCTCGCTTCAGCTACGTGGTTACACATTGGATCATTGCGAATCTAAACAGCTACCTCGCCGGAACTAATGAGAACAAGCCAGGATATTTACTCCATGAATGACGACACCGTCGTAACCATGAGTACCGCGAGGTCCAGTCCTTTTCAGGATAGACCCTTTTTTCTCAAAATTTATGAAATTTTGTCCGATTCTTCATAATTCAGGTGTGTTACATTTTACGCGAACCGATATTTCAGCCGGCTTACTTATGCAAACCTAATGCTATTTGAAAGCCTCTCACGACAGAATTCAAAAATTGGATTTCCCGGGATTCGGGGGACCGTGTTACCGCACGTATTGATAACATTCCAGGAATTTTTGGTTGACATCGGAGGTAAAAAAAGGTCATAAAACGTCACAAAAATCCTGCTGCTGATCTATTTATTTTGGCAAAGCCAGGGTAGCCCACTCAGCATTACGCTGATCTCCCGTGGTAGGTTGGAGGCGAACCGTAAAATACCCCTTACCTTACACCTCTCTGCATTCTCCTCTTGGTAAATGTTCATTCATGTGTGAAGGCACGGGACAGGGTTCCAAAAATCCAGCTCCTAAGTTTTGATTTTTTTTTGAGAAACAAAACTGTTTTGAACCAAATGTTCATACCTGAACGGAAGAAATCATGTGGATTTATTCATCAAAGCTTAAAATATTTCATAGATCTATATCTATTCAAAAATGTAATTTTTGGCCTTGTATAAGATTCGTATACAAAAAGGAGCTAACTTAGATCTACCACTCCCGCGAGTGTGCATACTACACTGTCAACACTGTCACTGGCACTGCAGCCAGCGGTCACGGCGGTGTTGCTCTGCGCTACGCTGCCCGTGGCGTGAGTCATGCATGACATGTGCGGCATGAATCTGATGCGACGATCGAGTTGTTGCTTACCAGTGCCAGTTATTCACGTTGGTAGCATCGGCTCTTTCTTCAACAATCCAACGAGGATCTCCTTCTCCCCACTTTGCCATGTCTATCCTGGTTTGGAATTGAAAAATGTAACACAACTACTAAAAATTACACGCACAAATTTACTACAATCTGACAGAATCTTCTCACGTCACAGCAGAAATCACTAGAAATTACCAGAAACGGAAGTTGATTAACCTCGTTCATAATAATGTGTGTATTAATAATAAAAAATTTTAGTTATTACAAAATAATTTATCCTGCACTTTGTTCGAAAATTAAATATTTTATTATGTTCAACAGAATATTGAAATGAATAAATGACTCATATAATAGCAAAGATATGAAGACAAAATAAACAACTCAATTTAATATTCAAGCCTAAAAAGTTTTGCCAGATTGTCCAATGCAAAATTCGCATGCAATTACTTCTCGATCTCGCTCATTACTTTGTGTGCAGTGTGGCGTGCGTGCATCGGTCGGTACTTTTGGCCGAATTTGAAGGATATAGATTCTATCATTATCTCGGAGCAGACTTTGACTCTCTGATCTGTGCTGGTCTGACGGAATTTACACCAATGCCACCACAGATTTACTAGCACCATAGTATAAAACAAGAGTAGCTTCCAAAAATTCAGGTACTGGAGATCTGTGGCAGTGTGGTAAGTTTGGTTTTAGGTTTTTTTCCATGACTTTTGAGTCAGATTTAACTTCAATTTTTTAAAGCTAAGAATCATAAGCTGTAAGAGGTTCACACTAAAAATCAGTTTTCTTAAAAAATTATCTAAGTGCCGTAATAATGAAGTTCAGTATTGCAATTAATTATCCAATGATAAAATATTCACAAATGTACGGAATTTCCCAGAGAAATGAGTGAAAATCTCATGTTCAATGTCCCAACTTGTGTGTGTACAACAACTACAAAATTGTCACCAGGCAAAAGTATTAATAATCATGCACTAACATCGCCTGATAATGCCCAATTTGTATAACATGTGCTCCAATGAGTCAATGGCTTTGACTTTCAGAACAAATTGTCCGGGGGCCAGTCAAACATAATGTTGTACACATGCGTGACCCAAAAACGCGTTTAAAGGGTTTTTTTCAGTTTTAGACGCGGCCGCGCGCGTGCACGACGTGTAAGACGGTATCAAAAACCACAGAATTTTCAACAAAAAAGGGTGTTTTAATAAGAACTGTTCAAACGATTAGGGTATTTTCCACCGAAGCTTTTTTGAAAAGACTATAGTCAAACGTATTAGGGGTATGATTTTGGAGGCTAAAAATGTTGTAAAATGAAGCAGCGCGAAAAACTCGTCTTAGGGGGTTATTTTTGCACACAGAGAAAACTTGTTTAGGGGTGTCTGGAAATGATTGGTTCACACATGTGAAGTACAGCATTATGTTTGACTGCCCCCCCCCCCCCCCGGGACAATTGTATGCACTGTGCCTGTGGGCGCTAAATCTGCGCACCCTACATTTCACAATGAAAAATTGCATGCAAATCAATAAAAAGTTACCAAATGATGCTTCTCATGTAATGACGCATGACTGAGGAATAACACTGCATGAAAATTGTACGAAAAAAACTCACTTTTATGGTATTTTGGGATGATTTTGTCAATGTGTTACTCGACTCGGTCGCGTAAAAACGGGTTCCTTAATCTGCACACATGTGCATTGTCTATGTAACTTGCGTGAAACGGTGGTTTGCGTGAGCGCATCAACAAATATCAAATTTCGGGAAAACTGCGCACAAATTTTTCAAAAACAGTGATCAATTGTGAATGATAATTTCATTTACTACACCTTTATGCCAATTAAATGATTATTTGAGTGTGAATTTGTGGTTTTGCAGAATTAGGACCCGTGCAGATTTAGGGCACTTGACCATACATGCATTCAACTTTCCACAAATGCCTTTATTATGCCACTTCGTTTTACATCTGTGGTAAAATTATGAATTTTAAATTCAGGGCCAATTGACTCATTGACTTTTTGGTGACATCTGCAGCAGCGCCCTCTTGTGACTATGATCCTACCTACTGTAAGTGAGTGGCGAGTGGACCAAAAAATCGTTGGTGGTTTCACTAAAGGCCACCGCACACTCACTAGATCTACACGATGTTCTGTCACACGACTGACCGACTTGGATCCGAAATTTTTACAAAGCTTTATTTCATACACGCTGATTTATTTCAGACCCAAATTGGGCAGTCGTGCGACAGAAAATCGTGTAGTGTGCGTGGCCTTAAGAATAAGTTAATACGACTACGTCTGGTTCCATTGGCACTGACCTCCGCGGACCGGCCCATTACCTACAATGTATGAGGAAGGTTGAAAAATATAAGTTTTAACAAATCATTCCCCAGAGCAGACGGTTATTTCTGTTGAACGTTAAATACAATTAAACTTTTGGGTTCAGGATTTGCACGCCAAAAAACAGTCAAAATGAATGAGGTCAGCTTAAATCAACAATGTGAAGTCTAACTAGACAGAGAAAACTGCCTGGTATGGGGAATGTTTTTATCAAAAATTACATTTTCCTACCTTCCCCAGACAGAGAAAATCACCTGGTATGGGGAATATTTCTATAAAAAATGTCATTTTCCTACCTTCCCCATCTGTGTACGGAGGTCAGTGGAGCCAGACATGTCTCAGCGGAACATCCAGAGTAAACATAGAGACTGAAGCTTTTGGTCTATGTGAAGTCAAGATCAGTAAGTAAGCACCTGTCATAAAGTTAGAAACTTGGGCCTGGCTATGTAGTTTTGTAGACTGAAAAATCTGTCTGTTCGGAGCAGTTTTTTAACATTTTCTGAGTTTTTATCATGATGCTATAGATCTAACAATCTAGAGTGAGAGAGATACAGTGGAGCCAGACGTAGTCTCAGCGGAACATATCTCAACCGAAATAGACTGATAGTACATGTAGTTTTGGTGAAAATCCAGACGGTTAAACTTCAAAATTTGCAAAACAACCATCCATGCATGGGCCATTGCTTACTTCCGTTAGTTCCAAATAAGATTTGTCTGATCGGCCGCTGCCGAAGGCCACACAGAGTTCTGTTGCTTGACCATATCAGTGTACGTAGTCGCCACTAGCTGACCACTGTGCTCAGTTGGTCATGCGAAAACCCATACTCTGCAATATGATCAAAATTTAAACTCACGGAGAACAATAATAACAAGTTCATCAATCTCAAACTTTCAACACTCCATTTGCAAACTACCATTTGGTAATGATAATGAAGGGAAGTGATGGTCTTCCAAATCCTGAACCCAGTTTTTAAAGGCATGAAATCAGTTAGCTTACACTGTTAGAATAAGCCATGTAAAACAGATAGTACTACAAATGTACGATAAGTTTCAGTTTAACAGCTTGTAAACAATGCAATCTTTAATTTTAATGTAAACTTAGTAAGAAGATGGCTTGGCTAATTCAATGTTAAACATGTTAAAGTGTACCAATACCCTAAAAATCAAATTTGTGTACAACTAGAATACGTTACAAATAACCACAGTCCAGTTGTCTTAGCCCATGAAGCAATCCATATTTTGATAAATCAAATCGTAATGTGTGCAATATTTTGGCACTTGTTTCTGCGCGTTTAAGTTCTGCTCCGTAAGCACCGATTTATATGCATGCGCGTTCTGGCTATACGCGTACATTTTTGCTTAACTATCAAAGTTTAGTATCAATATTGATTGATACAATAGGTGTGTGTGTTAGTGATCAAGACGTAAGTGGACAAATTATCGATAGTGCGATCGATCGATTGATAGAATTGGTTAATTGTCTAGTCTAGTCCAAGTCGTTTGTGTTTTCACTTACTGTTTGAAATTGACATTCAAACCCTAATGAAGAAAAATCGGAGTGATCACAAATGGTAATACTTTGCAGAGGGCATGCCACAAATATATTCTACAAATATAGCAAACAAATTATCCAGGATATTGGTACACTTTAAGTGAAAAGACCAATTGTATCACCAAAGTAAAGATTTCCTAACGTTACTAGTGACTGTTTGACTCTGATGACTAACTGATCTAACGCTAGATCTGTTATCAATTGTCATTAATTTCTTTGTTGTAACTTCGTTGGAGTATAACTTTTTTCCGCCAAGTCCCAGGCATCTAACATTAGATCTATTTTAGGTCTACTCTACTATGTACTAGTAGTAATGAAAACTTAAAGGCAAGGTCCACCATGATGTCAAGATGGTTTTAATGATAGCAGAACAATGGGAGAAACATATTAATGAAAGTTTGGCAAAAATCCACCAAAGAATAGAGTAATTATGAAGTTCCAAAGTTTTAATTTTGTGATGCCACATATGAGTACCTCCCCATCTGTCATGTTATATTAACTCAATAAATTGCCACTTTTTATTGGTTCCTGAATATTGATTTTATTTTTCATAGAAGCATATATGAAATAATGGCTCTAATTATGTATTGAATGCACAGGTAACATTTTCAATATTCTGAATGTTTCCAGTTTAAAAAATCTGAGCTACATGATTCCCCATGCTACCAGTGTCCAGTGTCTCTGACACGGTCTAAAAATAAAGCCCTGAAAAAATTGCAGTTTAAAACGATTATTAAGTGATTTAAAAAAGTGAAAATCATTGAGAGACCATTCCAGCTTTCCCCCATAGATTGCTGTGTTGCAGAATTTCCTATCGGCTGAGGATAAATTAATGTGCCAATTTGTATCTGCACATATTGTACTAGTGACAGCATAATTGTCTGAACTTTTGTGTCCTACGGTGCTTATTTGTCCATTCAAACACTGCCAGATATGTCAGATAGCAAAGTTCAACAATTTTTTAAACCGGTCTTCCACAGTGTTATATAGCGTCTTTAATATGTTTCTGTCATTGTTCTGCATTTATTAAAACCAACTTGACATCAGGGTTAACCTTGGCTTTAAGTTTATGTTGTTCAGCATTGTTTTTTTTTTTACTTTACACTTAATGTAGTTGCAGCTTATTTTTGACTGATTGTCAAAGGGCCTACTGATTAAAACACGAGTTTCAGATCATGTGTGTGTTTGTGTGTGTGTGTTTGT
>JZLH01S0496051.1:8886-32648 GCA_001188425.1 Eucidaris tribuloides
GACCTTCCGAAGGG
Source organism: Eucidaris tribuloides (assembly GCA_001188425.1). NCBI lineage: Eukaryota > Metazoa > Echinodermata > Echinoidea > Cidaroida > Cidaridae > Eucidaris > Eucidaris tribuloides. The sequence goes on from JZLH01S0496051.1 coordinate 8,901, forward strand.
AACCATTGTTCTTCCCAACATACAATGCATTATGCGAGACGAGAGAGCTTGGGAAGACGCGAAAACATTTAATCCTGACCATTTCTTGACCGAGGATGGTAAATTCTACAAGAGGGCTGAATTCATTCCGTTTGGTGTCGGTAAGCATGCACTTAAATTCAAACGCCCAATAATGTTGAACTTACGAAAATAACGGCATTTTCCCGTGCTGGCTCTTACAATATGCCAATGCGTAGATGCGAAGTAATTGGTACGTTAGAAATAAGACCCGCCATTTCTTTAGACACACCATTTCTAAACAATATTTATACTGCAGAATACTGTTCTCCAATGGAAAAATATTTGTTGTAAATGACTCATTAGATGACGTCACGGAGATAAGAAATAATAATAATAAATTCAGACTTTGACGAAATTAAGCCGTACTTTTGTTCCTATACATGTATATCAACTTTTATTGCGTTTATCACCTCATGATGACTGAATGCGATTTCATATTAGCATAACTGTGTTCATGAGTGCCATAGGATAAATGATCGAGTCATATTGTCATTCCAGCAAAGTCCATCCTCTCTCAGAAGACAAAAATCACAGCATATCCATTAGGGGTTGATAGGTTAGTGAGCCCAATCCATTTCAGCCAGCTATAATCGATGAAGGAGAATGAAATAGTTGAAATAGGCTATCACCCACATACGATTAAAATATAATTTATTTCAGCCGAAAAACTCCTTCACTTATTTAAAACCTTTTCCACCTCTGTATTAATGTAAATGATTTCTATCTGACCTACATGCAATCACCCCCAACACTCTTAAAAATCCCGGGTCAGACTGACTCGGAAAAGAAATCCGTTGGGGGCACACCTGGAAAAGGGTCAATTTTAACCGAATTCCAGGTCAAGATTGACCAAAATATGAGTCAACCTGACTTGGATTTTGGTCAAACTTGACCCGGAATTTGGTTAAAATTGACCCTTTTCCGGGTGTGCCCCCAACGGATCCTTTCTCCGAGTCAGACTGACCCGGAATTTTTAAGAGTGAATTTCGTATTTTATATTGTACATTTATTTATTTCTTTCGATTTGGAGTCAGACAATGTCCGAAGTGACGCCTTATTTTTCGCTCACTTTTGTGAAATTTCCATTCCAGGAAAACGTTCGTGTATCGGCGAGCAGTTGGCTAAACACGAAACCTTTCTGGGATTTGCGTCTCTGCTTCATCAGTTCACTTTCAAGAAACCAGACGATTCCACGCCAGTGTCATTCGACGGGGAATTTGGCGCCACCATGATTCCTCGACCGTACCAGACATGCGCGATAAAACGACAATAGGCCACACGTGGAGCCAAAGTCATTCTGTGTCTAAACCGCGAATCAGGACAACTCCCCAGGAGGACAACTCTCCCAAGGACAACTCGGACTTTTTAACATGGAAATAGAGTTAAACCCCTCCGGAGGAGTTGTCCTCCAGGGGAGTTGCCGACGGGGGAGTTGCCAACGGGGGAGTTGTCCTCCAGGGGAGTTGCCAACGGGTGAGTTGTCCTGGGAGAGATGTTCTTCGGGAGAGTTGTTCTCAGGGGAGTTGTCCTCCGTGGGAGCCGTCTTCTGGGACAGTGGTCCTCGGGCGGAGTGGTCTATCCGGGGAATAGTCATCCGGGGAAGTTGTCCAGTGGGAGTTGTACTCGGGGGAAGTAGTATCAGAACCCTAAATCGACACAACATGCACGCGCTAGGATGGATCGCGAACAAACCAACTCGAGTGATTGGGTCAAGACGTCGGGTGCTGTTGCGTTCCTTATAACAAATTGCCGAACTTTAACTGCATACTCCATTGAACTGTGCTTTACAGTACTGCCAATCTTCCAATGTGTAGTACAATTAATTAGGTGAACCACCGACTTTGTACTTTCTTGAAATATGCTGTACTATTGATCCTTGAACTATGGTATATTTTGCATATTCTTCATCTACTCGTGCAGTTATTTTTTTTAAATGGTTAAAGTCGGTAAAAATATCATTTTTCTATATATATAGTTCTTTTTTTTGGGGGGGGGTGGGGTTTAATTTCATGTATACGTTTTTATGTACTTCGTATCAAATTATTTTCACGTAAGTTTCATTCATTCAGTCTACTCATATAAATTTAGTTTTATATTTTGTACCACAACGCTTGTTTCGTTTGGTTAGTAATGTATGAATCTTATTAGATCGTGAAAAACAACTAAATTAATTCAACATGTTGATAAGTAAATGGAATTGAAATTGTGAAATTAAATGAAATTAGTAGTGTGACCAAACACCGCAAAATAGTAATAGTAATAATAATAATAATAGTAATAATAATAATAATAATAATAATAATAATAATAATAATAATAATAATAATAATATGATTATGATTATGATTATGATTATGTATTATTACTACTATTATTGTTATTATTATTATTATTATTACTGTTATTATCAGTACTATTATATTATTATCATTATTATTATTTATTATTATTATTATTATTATTATAATAATTATTATTATATTAATAATAATAATAATAATAATAATAATAATAAATAAAAATAATAATAATAATAATAAATAAAATAATAATAATAATAATAATAATATATAATAATATAATAATAATAATTAATTATTATTATCATTTATTATTATTATAGAATATACTACTACTTATTACTTCTACTACTACTACTACTACTAATAATAATAATAATAATAACACTACTACTACTACTACTACTACTACTACTACTATTACTAACTACTACTACTACTACGACTGGCTAGGCTACTACTACTAATAATAATAAATTAAGCCTATATTGTTTTATAAAATACATGTATGTGAGTTTATTCAGATGAATATGTTGTTAAATCAATTACATGTAAGTTGTGTTATAATTTACCAGTGTATTGTATAGATGTTATAACGACAGGAAACGGTTACCTGACACGGGGCGTCGATCCATTTCTCGGATGGGGGGGGGGGGCAAAAGTGAAAAAAATAGTCAAAAAGTTTCGGCGCGCTCCAGGCGCCAAATTGCAATATAGAATTTTGCGCGCAAAGCGCGCCAAAAAAATGAAAATTGTGAATGTTTAATAGTATTCTCATGCTAAATTTGATGGTTTTGTATTGCTTTCCAATGCTTTTAAAACATATCCTTGCACTAAATATTTATATTAATTTTTCAAGTTGTCAAAATTATTGGGGGAGGGGAATATCGATATGTTTGCCCCTCCCCCCCCCATATTTTCATTGGGGTGGCGACTGCCCCCTTGCCACCCCAGGATCTACGCCCCTGTTACTGTTTGATAAAACCTCTACATATTCTGAAATCTATTTACGGTATCTTTCCGCTTGTAGAAACATAATTACGATATGAATTTTAAATTTACCGTATGCTAGATATACACTTTTACGTGAATTCATATTCATTTATATACACTTGGGATGTCGGGGTGGGGAGGGGGGGGGGGCTTGACTTCTTACAGTGGTACCTGCACTTTGTGTTAATATTAATCTACTTACAAATCTTTATACAGTATTTACATGGTAAAGCTGGTTATTTACCAAGTTCCTGTCATTTGGATATACATGTGTACAAACAAATGTTTTCTAAACTTTGATAATTAGAAGTAAATAGAAGGGTTTGACCTTGCAGTAAATGCACGTGACATGGTTCCAAGGGTTGCGGTCCTTCATCGGCCAAGCTGATTAGAAAACAATTACCAAATATTGATGTCGTATCATTGCAGTTTTAATGTTTTGTCCCTAAATGATATTGTAATTGTATAAATAGTAATAGAGTGTCTATTCAGGCTTGAAGGATTTGTTTTGAATGTGTTTACTTGAGGATAAACACATATTAATTTACCAGTATTGAATTAATGTCTTACCCTTATAGAGATTGATCCTATAGAAAGCTACAAAACACATTTTTTTTATTTAAAAAAAAATATACAATGAAGACAAAATGTACGACTATGAAATCTTCACAGCAGAAATTTTAAACAGTATACATGATTCTGGGATCATCGTGTCCTAAACTGAGGACAACGTCCAATCTTGTCGTTTCTCTGTAAGGTTTTGAACTGTAATTTACTTGTCATGAATACCGTACTTATATTCGAGTGTTTGTATTAAAGATTGTGTCAGGGTTTTGCAAGTCCATTATTTTCCTTCATTATCAATACCAAACGGTAGTTTAGTACTTACAAGTGGTGTGTTGAAAGTTTGAGATCCATACGTAATGAATTTGTTGTTTTATGAGAAAAACTAATAACGACATGTTACCAGAATGTTGTTCATTCCGTGAGTTTAAATTTTGCTCAAATTGCGAATCGCGGTTATGTGTACCGTCGCAAGACCAGCGGAGCACACTGATTGGTTAAACGGCTAAACTCCGCGCGACCTTCGGCCCGTGCACGTCGACGTCACTGTAAATTTTGAAGTTTGTCCAGATTTTCACCAAAAATATACGTATTCTACCCAAAGGTTCTATGACAGGTGTTTATTCATACTAATCTTATTGTGAACGATTTGAGCTGATTCCATTCATTTTACCGTTTTCTGATGTGCAAATCCCTTACTCTGTCTTTAAAGACGTTGAATCTATCAGTTCAACAACATGACAAATCATTCCTCTTTAAAAAAGGATAAAGAATAGTGAATCCAAAGTGAATTAAGAAAGAAAATATATGTTTTGCTGCATTTCGGATTACCTCGGAAATCACTTGGTTTGATCCAAGTGATCTTTAGCTTACCACACAAGAAAAGACAAATCACCATTTTCACTCCAAAATCATTTGTAAAAAAAATCACTAGAATAGTTACATTTTCATTCCTTTTTTAAGACAGCAATCACGAAGGGATATATTTTTGCTAGACCTTTAACTTGCTAAGTATTTTGATTAATAAAAATCCTGTCTTCTTGTAAATATGTTGTAAGTGTTCAGTAATCATTACATCGTACATTTTTTCGAAGTTTATAATCAGGACAGATACCTGCCAACAGAGGCGTCGATCCGTGGGTGGGGGGGGGGGCAGGGGGCAAACATATCGATTTCCCCCCCCCCCATAATTTTGACAATTTGAAAAATTCATAATATACAATGGAAATATATGTTTTAAAAGGCATTGGAAAGCACTATAAAACCATTAAACATGGCATAAAAATAATATTAAACATACAAGATCGGCAATTTTTCGCGCGCAAAATTTTGTATTGCAATTTAGCGCGCGGAGCGCGCCGAAAATTGTTGATATTTTTTTCACTTTTGCCCCCCCCCCCATCCGAAACATGGATCGACGCCCCTGCCTGCCAACCAGTACGGTTTTTCCAGGGCAGTTCTGTCCTTATCACAGTTCAACAAAAGAAACGTAGATTATAATAAGAATAGAACGTGAATGACCAAAATAAATGAAACCAAATGCCTTGGTTACTAAACTTATTTTAATGCAATGCTCAAATTGTAATTTAAATGACGTATTTACATTCACTGGTGAATGATGGAACAAAAGGTATGTTTTATTCATATTTTTTCTCATAAGAAAACTTTTGTTTAGCTGTTTCAAAAAAATTCTCATTTGCACTCTAATTTCATTTTTGTTTGATTATGTAACCATTTTATTGTTTACCATACCGCCTAATAACTGCAATAAGACCAGAACTGCCCTGGAAAATCGTACTGGTTGGCAGGTATCAGATATCCTTCTACTTTGTAATGGCCAGTCTGTGGTTGATTTTGAAGGGTGTAATTAAAAGCAATAAATGTGTTGTTATTTTTTCAACATTGACGTGTATAATTTGCTATTTATGCGTCTTAGAAATTCAATGTCTTTTGTAACAACAGTATATATGGTATTGACTTTATATTTTTATATCAAACTTCTCAAGAAAGTTCCGCAACTTGTTTTGAACGTCGATATCTCTCTTGTTATTGTAGTACAATATTTAATATTGGTATACAGCCTGCCCATTTCCCTCTACAGTGATACCTCATTGCCATGATTATGGATTCATGGAATGGAAGACATTTTAATAAGGGGCCAAGTCAAAAATGAAAAGCTGCAAAGTGCATTGTTGTTGTCATCGGTTCAGGGCTCCTTTGCATGGAAAGTGGATTGTGTTTAATAATGTTGTGATGGTATTGATTGAAGCTTTATGTGTTGTTTGTTGGAGTGGACCTTGAAAAACTTGCAAGAATCTTCGTGAATCTTAAACACAGTAATGACTTTAATATTCAAAATAAAACGTAAAAATATCGCCTGTTAGAGCACGAATGTATTTCACAAACAGTTCTCACTTTTTCATAACCACATGCAACAAATGCCAGATTTGAATATTTAAAATTTTAAAATTTTTCCACCTGTGGGCAGTGGGAGGGGAACCCCTTCAAAACACTGCCCCTCTCATAACCGCCTGGGAGTCGTGACTATAAATTTGCAATGGCTGTTCAAATGTGGACAAATTGGGTGATTACTGTTCGTGCGCAAGGCTGATGAAAATAGGCGAAAAATACGTTAACTATCAATTACAAAACGTAATCATTCTTATCTTGGGAAATTTTTCTTGACCGAATGATGCAGAAGAACAAATTTTTAAAACTCATTATAAAGCAAGAATGTTTCTAACAAACAATACTTATTTTCTTAAAAATTATTTACTTAAAATTTCGAAAAATTTCCCCAACCGTGGGAGGAGGACACGCCCTTCCACACCCTCTTCCTCTCATAAACTCTCAGCTCCCGTTCAATTGAAAGTACCACACAAATTGCTTGCCCTACTATCAAGTGTGTGTGTGTGTGTGTGTGTGTGTGTGTGTGTGTGTGTGTGTGTGTGTGTGTGTGTGTGTGTGTGTGTGTGTGTGTGTGTGTATGTGTGTGTGTGTCTGTGTGTCTGTGTCTGTGTGTGTCTGTGTCTGTGTGTGTGTGTTTGTGTGTGATTTGCTGCATATTTCATTAATTGCTAATAATTGAATAATAGAGCCCCATCTTAACGACCTCCACTCTTTCATGGGTTCCGAAACATATGTTATGTTTTTAATGTACAAATAAGATTGACTGTAGTTTGTGTCGTTGAATAAACGAATGTATGGATAATGATTGCATAACAAATATACAGACATACATCTAAGCAAAAATATATAGATAAACAAATTGGGAATGAAAGACATGAAATGTACAGCAAAGAGTTTATTGCTACTTCCAAAATAGATCACAATAATAAGCAAAGTATTCTTCATTGTCTTCTTATCGAATAGATAAATAAAACATGTAAACATTGTCAACATTATATCTCCTGATACATGTTTTACATACATATATACATACATACTACATACATACATACATACATGCGCTATATAAGAATGGACTATTATTATCATCATCATCATCATAATAATAATAATAATAATGATAATAATAATAATAATAATAATAATAATAATAATAATGATAATAATAATAATTAATAATAAACGAGTGTTCATATACTTGCTCAAATTTATTTCCTTTCACGTACATTAGCCAACGTATATAGGGGTAGATTTGTCCTCATTTGAAGACCTGTATCAAGACCGAATTTCTAATAAAGTAAAACAAATAATCCACGACCCTACCCACCACTTATAAAGAATTTCAGGTTCAATAGATCAGGAATACGTCTATGCGTCCCCCGCACAAAAACATCTCGTTTTAGGTCAATCGTTCGTCCCTAACTCCATTCACGAGTTTAATTCACAAGTACGAAGGTCCACCTCCAAAATGTAGAAACAGGGAATACCAAGCCAGTCTTCAGTAATCTCCAAAGAAATAGCCGTTCAATTGAATTTATATGTAAAATAATGATATTAGCGGAAGGGGGGGGGGGATAAGACTAGTAAGATCGATTTAGCACTTTAAAAATGAAATTGTTGTATACCGGTATTGACATTGCGTAAACTCTTAACTAGCCAACTACCATATGATAATGAGATAATTAATTTCTAGTTCAAGATATACTGTTAATAATTAGTGTTTCTTGTTTTCTCGTTTATTCATATGTCACGTGCCAAGATTCTGAAATAATGTATAAGATAATGTATTCTATATGTTCTTTGTCTTGTATCTGTGTAAAACCAGTGTTAATCAAATTTCCAGTTGGATAATAAATGTCAATATCAATATTAAGCTGACCTGATTTATCGATTATTAGCATTATGGATAAGTTTGAAATGCATCATAATGATTACATCAACAAAAACTTACTTTACGTGTTCTAAGATTTAATACATTTCTTTCGCAGATTGAGTGAAGTTTACATTTTGTTTATGACATCTGTTTTCTATAAAATACTAAATGCATATCAAAAGAGGCTAAAAAGATGAAAAGAAATATGACACTAATAGCAAACAAAACTCATCCGAAAACACACTAACTTTATCTTGAACAAGTTATAAGGCGTTGCTAGTAAAAACTTAACTTTAAAATTGTGAGTAATTTCTTCATTAGACAGTGAGTTAATGGAAAATACTTCCTGAACTGTAATAGAGTCAATCGACAACAAAAGGGAAACATAAGTATTATATTCCCTATAGCGATGATTATTGTAAGTGATATTTTGTATTGAATATATATCCATATCATACAATTATAAAACTTTCGTTATTGATCATTTACTCATTATGATTAAGCCAACTGGCATATACGTTGACATAACTATGTCTCAAAACATTACAAAGTTGCTATCTAAATAATACGGTACTAATAGTTCATGTCAAAATGTGTAGCGATGTATGGATTACGATTTCATACTTTCATGCAATTTGTTTTTATCTCCAATAAATACAATGAATTATAAAAATATTGGACTTAGAATGTAATCGATGAACAAGTAATATTTCAACTTATGTGAAACGTTTATTGATTTCCAGGTTAAATACAAGACTTAATGAAATGCATGACCTAATGTGACGTAATCGTGAATTGTGATTATACATTGTGTGAAAATGTGAAAATGTAGACGTTACATAATAAATAAATGAATAAATGAATATGTGGTGTATGTGTGTGTGAGAGAATATATGTTTATATATATATATATATATATGTGTGTGTGTGTGTGTGTGTGTGTGTGTGTGTGTGTGTGTGTGTGTGTGTGTGTGTGTGTGTGTGTGTGTGTGTGTGTGTGTGTGTGTGTACATGTAGATATAAAGCTAATAGGTTGGCTTACTTGTATGTTTGTACATTGCAACATGTGATTGCTTTCCAATTTATTTTATGATATTTTATATATATATATATTTCTTCACAATGCTACACATCATATAATTTCAATTGATCAATAGGCCATTTGCAGGCGAATTTGATTTAAGGTTATGGACTAATGATTTGTTTTGAAACTCAAGCAAAACGGTAATATTTATTACACAAAATTGCAGGTTAGTAACGTAAGTCACTGACATTCAAACCCTGGACAAGTTTTGATTAATTTTAATAATGTACATAAAAACAGTATGTTTCGGTGAATTGTCTATACAGGTCAACAAAATAGATTTTTCATTCTACCACGGACTGATAAGAAGAAAATGGTTCTTCTGCGCAACTAAACTAATGTCACAAAAAATGTGTCAAACATGAATGACAATTGGGGAATTCTGGACACACGTGTCTCGGATGTTGATATTGTTCCCTGAAGTCGAGGTATATCGAGCAATTCGCGGATTATTTCCCTTCATTTGTTTGATGTGAACTCGGTGGCATTGGTGCAACTTTCAAGACCTTCGGTCTAAGCAGAGATCGTATCTATAACGAATGAATACAAATAGGTATATGGAGATAATGAAGACGTATATTTTACGGCCTGTTTAAACAAGTCTACAACTGCAAAAGCACAAATGAGGATAATAAGTGCAAATTAAAATGATGTGCTTTATTCAATATAGCATGTAACTGTTCAGTAATATAAGGCCACACATCCATTTTGGAGAAAACCAATGTTATGTCATTATGTAGGACGTTTGCATAGTGTATAGTATAATTATGTTTATTTATTATTCAAATATCAATAGATAAATTAATACATGAATAAATAGATAATACATAAGTCACAGACCAACCAACCAACCAACCAATCAATCATCAACCAACCAACCAACCAACCAACCAACCAACCAACCAACCAACCAACCAACCAACCAACCAATCAATCAATCAATCAATCGATTAATCAATCAATCAATCAATCAATCAATCAATCAATCAATCAATCAATCAATCAATCAATCAATCCATCCATCAATATCCCATCCACTCCTTACCTCCTTGTTAGCAACTGTTTGGGCCAAAAATATCGTCAAACCCTAAAAATAAAAACAAAAAACAGACATAATATTTCATTTTAACCATGGCATGTACAAAACTGTTTTTTAGCAAATGCAAGAAAGTCATACCAAAAACATTATCAGTGACGTGAAAAGTTGAATAACTTACATCTTTCATGTAAAAAGAATATCAAACAAAACTATTTGATTGTATGTATTAATTTAACACGGCGCCACTTGTAACTGGCACTGATCTTTAGCAATTAAAACACAAAAATGAACAATGTTATGCATATTAGATGTACGTTAAGAAACTTTATACATTTATATACAAACAACATCATAAAAAACATAATATTACCACAAATGAATACACTGAAAGACTAAACAAAGACAACGGTCAAAACGACCTTTCACACAAACACCCTCATTAGTCTCCTTAATAACTGTTATGTTTGGGCAAAATTGAATAAAACTTTCTACACCCACTTCCCGTCCGCCCTTTCATAATAAGTATTATGAAAATCATAAACTGCAATAACATTGTGGATTTGTCCCATTGAGTTACACTCTGATCATTGTGTAGCTAAAAAGTTCATACTGTGACAACCCTGTGTTGTTACTGGCGGGTCATGGCGACTGTATGGATATGGCTCATTTTGACAGAGTGACACTGTGGACATACTGTGAACATATTGTGCCCACATTGTGCCCCCCCCCCCTTGCAGGTTTATTTGCAGGCATACTAAATTGTTGACAGCTTAACTAGTGTAGCCCTGAAAAATGTGTTTAGAAACGATCACTTGATGCTCGAAACGACTGACAATCTGTGAGTAACCAGTTTATTCAGGTCCATTTCCCCGGCCCCTCGTAGACTGCTACTTTTAGTATGAATTAACTATGCGTATACTGAGTGCATATACGATATCACGTGTGATGTTTCTTCAAATATATCTATACAGAGGCAGCAACGCTTTGTATAGTAGGATTTTTATTTTCCATTCAAGTACTATTATCTATTATGTAGCAGCCCAGATATCACTGTTTGATATTTTTGTTTTTGAAGCTGTACAATGTTAAAGGTTAGTGACATGATTGGGAACACTTGAAAAAGCCTCAAGAAGCAAATCAGTTGAATTATATACCAACTGTACACTAGCTGGAATGGATCTCCCAGCTGGAAGGATTTGCCTCTAATTTGTTTACTTGAGGAGAATCAAGCATAAACATACTAGCATTTTAATTTTATCGGTGCCAGATAAAAATAAGATCCATAGGGAGCCACACAATACCACAAGGGATATTGACATAAGTTATTTTAGAATGAGTCAACGTTTGACTACAAGATTTCCACAGGAAAATCCTTGCATAGTTTACTTGATTCTAGAGTAGTTTCAGCCCAAGTTGAGGACTACCCCCAATCATGTCATTTACCTTTAATGATGTTTGTGCGGAGAACAAAACTAACAATCACACACACAAACCATAATTATTTATATTCTCACTTGAAAGCTGTTCAAAACAGTAAAAATGTATTCAAAGACGATCGTATGTCCATTAATGGCGAAGACCCCGAATATCCAAGGCATACCCAGAACCGGAATGAGGACAAGCAGTGCTTTAGCCGTAGCCCTGTAGGTGTGTGTATCAACAGAAACAAGGAATACAATCATGCTCATAATTATGTAATATTTTAGAGACATTTCAGACGTTGCCATTTTTCCGTGAACGGTACATCTAGGATTAATATTTGCTCACCCCAGGTGAAACAACTATAATCTAAGTATTTCAGGACTGCTGAGCATTTTGTAGCGTCCGACTCGACGCTAAAACCTGTGTTTAAAACTGCGGGTATTCAGAGTTGTTATTGAGTCACGTGGTGGTTACGCGCGTTATTAGACTTGTAACAGACAATTCTGATGTTAATTTAATTACAAGTGACATTGATTAATATTTATCAGGTTTTTGTCTTTTTTTATTAATTTAATTTTAATACTTTTTTCGTAATTTTTGTGGATTTTTTCAAAAATAAAAATGTAATTGTTATTGCGCTCAAAGGCATTTTAGTTTTTACTTTAGTCATCTCATGAAATCCAAAAATTGTTTCACATACTGCGTTTTTGTGAAATAAACACTTGTCTTGAAACTTTTGAACGATATAGGAGAAAGAACGTAAGTATCAACAAAATATTCCATAATTATGAGCATGAGTGTATGAGAACTCAATATTATTTATCATCGATTCAACAACATCTCTCTATCATTGCCAATATGCTACTAAGATATATAAAGATGCTAATATGAACAACAGCCAACTAAATCACCATGGATCCTGAAGGCAAATCAGATGGTACATTGCAACTCAAAAAAACTATTATTATCAATGGGGGAAATAAGATGCTCAATCTATGAATTCCAATTTTTCAAAAGAGAGCTGTTTAAATGGCTCTTAAAAGGATTTCAGTTGTTCCAACATCATTGTCTGGGAGACTGTTAAAGACCTTAGAAGCTTTGTGAAAGAAGCTTCTATCCATTTGATGATTTTTTTTGCAGCAGCAGCAATCGAGGGAGCGTGATCGGGAGTACTGACCATGGTTACACGTCACCTTTCCATATATACACGTACATGGGCCGAGGAAGCATTTCATTTAAGTCCTTTGGACACTGTTTGGCATGCATTTTGTACAGGACATAAGCAGTAATTTATTGTATTCTTAAAGGCAGTGGATCTCATTTGCAAACATCCCCGCAGACCAGGAAAAGATAACCCATGCCCTTAAACCATTGATGAAAGGTATGTCTGTGAAATAATCACGTAGAATTTGAAAAATGCGGAAGAAAAACAGTAGCCGTTTAGTGTACGTTTTATGGTAGGAATTTTTTTCTCGCGAGAAAAAATTCTAATCAGAGTCTAACGGTCACTATAATTCCACTAAAACTGAGTTTCAAGCTCCTATATTTTGCTAAAGGTTCCTAGATGGCATTTTCTTCTAAATGTCATTGTATTTACCCAATATTAATTTTTAGGCAAGCAAAAGAGATCCCCTGCCCTTAAACACCGTCGTAACTTGTACATTTTTTTTACTCCCCTTTACGTTTCTGTTTCTGCCTTACATTAAATTTTGGAGAAAAAATGATACTTGAGTTACTCAAATATTTTGAAAGGACCGAGTAAATACTGTATTTCGAGTTGTTGTATCCGCCACAAACTATGACATATATTATAGATAATAATTTTCATATTACAAACCTTCATTCAATTTTAATCCCCAAAACAGTTCACTGAATAAATGTAATAAAATCACATTTATTTGGCAACAAAAATGTTATATAATATGTCATATTTTGTTTGCATTACGTCTTTATAACATTATACAAATAAGACATTGTAATAATCTTGCGATAGAAAATTTTAAAAACGACAACTTACTTTGCCTTCGACGCAGGAATCTTCGTGATATCTCGATCAATTAGTTTTTGTAATTCTCTCAGAACAATGGATAACAGCACAATGTTGATCTGATAAAAGATTCAAGACAATTAAGAAATAATAATCATACGCAGGTGCATGTAGCAAATATTTGATTTAACTTTTTACTACTTCAAGTTTCGTTTTTAATTTTTTGTGTTTATTTTTGTTTGCGTGCATCTTTCCAGGGCAAACGCACGTATCAAGCAAACTTGCTAAAATGCCTGTTATATGAAGTTTGTTGCTATTATTATTATTATTATTATTATTATTATTATTATTATTATTATTATTATTATTACTATCTTATCGTCATCATCTTCACCACTGTATTATTTAGGAGAGGGCATGCCCGGATTCAGACTCCTTAACAAGAAATAAAAAATCAAATAAAAGATGAACAAATATATGAATATTGTGAAATTCTTGGCAGTTTCTGAGGAAGGTCATCAATTCATGCTGCACAATAAACACCAAAGACAAAATTATAATCATTGTACCACAATTATTCCAATGGCAGGTCCAACGAAGGCATAAATGGATCCACGATTGAGAGACAGCCAACAACTAAAAAGTAAAAAAGTAAATTCCAATTAATATATAAACTTACACTTATGAAATCGAACTTTCATTACAAAAGACGGCAATAAAATGATTCGAGACAATATTTTTGTGAAACAAACGGGTTTAAGTAGTGGGTAATTCAGTGATTCAATTCATAGGATATTCGTGAATGAAATATTTGTAAATGTTTACACGAAATACTCGAAGAGAGATATAAATTAAAAACTTACTTAAATCTCACTCTTTCACGATAAAATGTAATCAACTTTCAAAGAGTGAACCTTTTCTTATTATTTCATTTTAAGAAGGTTAAAGGGTAGGTCATTTCTGTTGCATGCATACAAGTTAACAGTATGTGAAGTAAACTGCAGTATAGAAGAGAATACCGTTTTAAGAGCCTTATTGCAAAGTATAGGAGCTAGAAAATAATTTTGGTTGGAATTATGAGTGACCGTAAGATACATGGTCGTTCATCATGTTAGATTTGTGAAATGTATTTACTTTTGTATATCACATGCATTTGTGAATATGACAAATTTTATGTATAGGTCTATTGCAGATTAATATTCATAGAGCAATACGTAGATACTGAAATAATACTACTGAACTCACTCAATTGAGTTCACATAGAGAGTAACTGACTGTAAGTCTTTGGTGCATTATTCACATTCTATATGTAATAAATGATCATCAGATTTCACAGACGTTTCCTTCATAAATAGCTCAATGGCATTAAAGTGGAATGAAACCCAAACATCTTCCTGCATTCAGAGATTAAAGAAAAATAAAAGAAATAATACAGTGAAAGTTTGAGCAAATTTGGTTGAACCGTTCAAGAGTTATGACTGTTGAAAGTTTATTTAATCGTCATTATGGAGGATTCTTAAATTGGCAACTCTACCACTTTTTGAGATGAAAGTGTGGAGAACTCCCCATTGGCTTTGTACACAGATTTTCACTTATTCTAATTTTTAAAGAAATATCTGATTGCCCCTTGCTTGTTGTCCTAGTATGTTCCAGCAAAAATGATTCTACATGTTTTTCTGAAAGATTTTGATTACCTTCTCTACTGACCTTTCAGAAAAACATAAATTTGTGAAAATTTGTGTACAAAACCAATGGGGAGTTCTCCACACTTTCATCTCAAAAAGTGGTAGAGTTGCCAATTTAAGAATCCTCCATAATAAGGATTAAGTAAACTTTGAACATTCATAACTCTTGAACGGTTCAGCCAAATTTGTTCAAACTTTCATCACTTTCTTTCTCTTATTGCTATCTATTCATTGAATGCAAGTAGATGTCTGGGTTTCATTCCCCTTTAAGTCGTTGGTTGTCCGGCAGAAGGGCCCTAGCATGTGTTCCCGGCAGAAGGGCCTTAACGATAGATTTTCTCTAATTTGAGAAATATTGCCTGATTTGATATTTGCAATTAACAGAAGAATCTACAAATATCACACGACCTTGATTTCATACAAAAAGATCCAATGGTTTTCAAGTTATAGACATGTTAGAGGCAATTAAAGGTTACGCCCTTGTGCCGGTAACATTTTCTAAGGCCCTTCTGCCGGACATACGACGGAGTGATGTTTCGCTGTGCTGCAGGAGATGTACAAAAGAGATTCACAGCTTTTTAAGAAAGTATTTGTATTGGGCTGATCAACTTCTCAGGATGAAATTCACTGATTTTCTTTAGTAATACTTACTGGTTATTGGTCGTCAAGGTGTCATACGATACTCCAACCGTAATAGCGACAGGTACAATAGGAATACCTGAAGAAATAGATCCAAATGAATTTTGTATTGTGATAAATTGTAATAAAAATGATTGTGTATTGTGATAAATAAATATATTACTAAATTGATCCTAAACATAGACACCCCCGCCCCCATTTTTAAAATATATGTTTGTCTTGACTACGGTATAAAAACTGTATTTCGCGAGTAAATGTTTTTCTAAACACATACTAAACATGCATTTTATAGTGTAGCCATGTATAAATTAACCAAACAACATATTGTTTCGTTTTCCTTTGATAGGGGCATTCATCTACTTTAGGGTAGTATTGGTGTTTATTTATTTATGTATTTCCTCTACTACATGAAGACAAGGTTTTGATTAAAAGGCCTGGTTGTAGGTGAAACACTGTTTATTCAAAGAAACGAAACCATACAAGCCTTAGGAACAAATACATCTGACTTCGAGTAGTCAAAATTGTCTTAAGAACTAAATGAGTCGAAATATACACTGTATAACCATATTTTATCTTGTATACAATCATTTACACTGAACACATCTCTTGAATGACGACAGAACATTTTATTGCAGCATCGCTTAACAATGTTTCCAGTAAGAAAAAAAAAAAATCTGAGCTACATGATCTCCCATGCTACTAGTTTCTCTGACAAGGTCTAAAAATGAAGCCCTGAAAATAATTGCTGTTCAAAACAGTAATTAAGCATGTTAGGTGTTTTGACAAAGAGAATATTATTGAGCGACCATTCCAGTAACTGCTGTGTTATAGAATTTGCGTCCACGCAACAATAATTCATGCGCTTATTTTGCTAGTGACAACATAATTGTTTAAAGTTATATTTCCGGGGTACTTATGTGTCAATTCAAACACTATCATTACGTCAGATAGCAAAGTTTGACAAAATGCTTCCACAATGTTATACATTGCCTTTTAAGTTTAATGGGGTATAAGCTCCACCCCTCTAATGCTTCTCAGCATATTTGTATGTTAGTCTTATTGGTCGTGGGACTTCTCTGATAGAGTCTATTAGAGATTTAATATTTGGCAGGCGCATTTTCCCCGCAGAAACGTAAGATGGTGTACTTAATTTTGGAACAATTGTAATCAAAACTAAGGGATGCTTTCATTATGTTATTTTCCTGCGACATGAACACTATCTTTTACGATTTTTTACATTACCATTCGTTCAATGTCCTTACCCCATCCGATGGCGATGTAATAACGCAAGGGAAGGTTGGAAGAAAAGACGGTCACCACACTCCGATAGAGATAGATGGCCTCCAGGAGCATCCAGAAAAAGACTGACGTCATCGAATACTGGATAGTAGCTGACACTACCTTACACAGGACCTGGAGAAAATGTGTACACATAATCAATGCTTGTTCGTGAAAATAATGTATCTAAATGCTCTATTATGGTTGATGGTTCTTTAAGATAACTATTGAGGAGAAACAAGATTTACAATACGAGGGCCAATGGAGCCTGTCTACACGACAGATATAAAACACTCTCATCATTGTGGATAATTATAGAACAAGAAGTTTAGCTTACAAGTGACCTTTTATTTAGCCAGTACAAAACATAAAATTGGTAGAAGCTATTTTTTTCTGTCGACAGAACCTTCTTTCTCCTCAACGATTGTTTCGTGAACTAATATTTCTTAAGAAAGATAACTTAGCACTCATGGTGAAATAGCAAAACTAATACCCTCTATCACTGTTTGTAGAACGCAGCATGAGCTGCCTTAATTCTTTATTTGTCACAGTTTCGACGTGAATTTGGGACTCGTTTCTTGATTGTTAATCAACAGGGGCATCGATCCATGTTTCGGATGGGGGGGGGGCGCACAAATGAAAAATGTCCAAAATTTTCGGCGCGCGGACGGCCAAAAATTTAATACATTTTGCGCGCAAAGCGCGCCGAAAAATATTTTAATAGTTAAAAATGTTTAATAGTATTTGTATGCCATGTTTAATGGTTTTATAGTGCTTTCCAATGCTTTTTAAAACATATATTTGCATTGCATATTTTCAGATTTTCAAGTTATCAAAATTATTGGGGGAAAATCGATATGTTCCCCCCCCCCAATATTTTCATTGGTGGAGCGATCGTGTGACGCTACGGCACGATAAAAAGAAAAGGCGCCATGTTTTGCATTTTTATGTGGAAATTGGCTTCAAAAATGTATTCCGTAGCTAGGTAAGCTTTATAGCTGCAAAGTGACTGATTTTTGTAAGAAAAAAATGGATATTACCACTATTGGAAAATACGTTAATTATTTTTCTTCTGTTTGGCTTACTTCGTTCTCTGTACGATTGACACCAGCAAGAAATACGAGTTGACCAATGGCGAGAGCGATCAACAGCATCGAGTGGATCACTCGCTCACCTTTCATTAACCTATGAAAAATGATAAAAATAAACTATAATGCAGTAAACATCTGAAAAGAATCATGCCAACTACTAAAAGCTTGTCTGCTCGCTTGTAATCATATGGTCCTCATTTCAAAATTAATAAGTGAGAGAAGCACAAAGTATGTGTTTTGGGTATTTTGCAAAATGAGAAGAACTTTTTTGAAAAGTACCTGCACATGTTTAAAGGCTCAATGTTTAGTCTGCAAGAAAATAAAATCCACGATGAGGTAAATTATAAGACCAGTAAAGCATTTACGTCGCAATGTCAGACTGCAGAGGGGCTTGAAAATGCAGGTAGATACATTCATTCATATGCGTTAAACAGGTTGTGGGAAACGAACGTAGTTATGTGACACAGCCAAGACTGTTTGCAATGCATCGTGGTGAAAAGATGTGCCTCATCTTCATTAAAGCCCAAGTTTAGTTTTGGGGATTTTTTGTTATTTGAAAGTTTTATGCCCCAAAGTCATAACCCTGTAATAATAGATTCTGAATGTCTTTTAGTTTTTTTTTCTAATTAATTAATGAAAAATCTCGGGGGGGGGGACCCCCGAGATTTTCGGCTATATTTTACATTATAGCATCCAAAGGTTTAAAAAGGTCATATGAGCTATACCTCATCTGAAAGAGCAGAGTCTGCTCTTTCAGATGAGGTATAACACATGTAACCTTAAAGCCTTTGTAACCCTTTGGATGCTATAATATAAAAAGACATTCAGAATCTATTATTGCAGGGTTATGACTTTGGGGTAAAAGTTTTCAAATAAAAAAAAATCCCCAAAACTAAACTTAGGCTTTAATCGAGCTTTACAGGGCGACATTCTATTATTCTGCAACCCTGGATCAAAACTTCAATAGTATGCTTAAAAACTACCTTTCTCATCTCCATCACTAGAATTACTATAGATATTGCAGATCTGGAAACACAATGAGATATCTACTCAAATCAATTACAATGAACGTTTAGGAATCGTTCACTTCATAGTGATAGGCTAACATTGTGGAGCTTCCATTTAAACAAATTGTCAAACTTTAATATCTGAGCTACATAGTAGTGTTCAAATGGACAAATGGACAAATAAACACCCTAGAATACAAAAGTTTGGAAAGTTATGCTGCCAATGGCAAGGTATGCATAAATAAACAATTTCTACTCCGGTAGATGATAAAATAGCATAGATCTCCACACAGTAAGTCTGTGGGAGGAAATGGGTAGGTGAATCCGGTCAATTTGAATGCTTTAAGATTTTCACTTTTTTTAAAGCACTAAATCCTCATTTTGCAATACATTTTTTTCAGGGCTTCATTTTTAGACCTTATCAAAGACACTTGGATCGTGGAGGATTACGTAGCTCACATTTTTTTTAACTGTGGTAAATGTTAGCCAGTGGCTTTAAAGGCAGTGAATAGATTTGGTAGATGGTGATTTTCTCTCCATTCGTGTCTTTGTTAATTTCTATTCCCTAAATATCGCATAGTCTGAAATTATGTATTTATTTTAAAGATTGATACAGATTTGAGGCAATATCTAACAAACGCCTTCTTCAAGTTAATTAATTTAAAGTATCACACTTGAATACAATGTGTGTGAGTGTGTGTGTGTGTCGGGGGGGGGGGTGTTATCCCGCTGGCACGGGAACCCGAGGTGTCATGTATTACCTCATATGGGAATTACACAATATCGGTGGCAACGGGTTAACACAAGTAATCACTGTAGTTTTCTCTTGCGGTTTGTACCTTGTGCCATGGCCCCAACGTACAGATCTTGAATATTTGCCTATATTTCAAGAAGTGTTCTACGATTATGTTCGAAAACAAAACAATTTCCTATTTCTCTGCAGCGAGGTTTTTAGCTTAGGATTCAAATAATATATTTGTAGAGAAGGGACAAAGCTCAAATTTTAAAAATAAAATCGTATTTTGCAGCGAAACTGATAGCTGAGAATGGATAAAAGGAAAAAAAAAGTCACAATTTACCTCAACACTTTGAAGACAAAAATAGTGAGCACTGCGCAGGTAATTGTCACAATACACCCGGTGTACGTCAAGTAGGTCAAAATCTTGTTGTGAATCACTGATGACTGTGAAAGAACGAAAGCCAGAATATAAGAAGAAAAATCGTCATTGAAATTCAAAGACAAAAGTTCTCGCAGGTTTCAAAAAAAGCCTTTTATTCTTAAATCGGCATAACCCCTTTTTCTCTTTTTTTTCTGAAAATTATTTTTCTTGTTCTCTGAATATGCAGCCTTAGTATTGTACTCTGCAAAAGGAACCATAAAATCTACCTTAAAGGCATCGAATAACAATGTTTAAAAAAATCTGAGCTTCATGATTCCTCATGGCCAGAGTCCCTGATAAGGTCTAAAAAAATGACGCCCTGGAAAAAAAAATCGCAGTTCAAAACGATCATTAAGTGCTTTTAAAAAGTGAAATTCATTGAGCAACCATTCCTGTTCTCCCTGTGCAGAATTTTTGAGAATGAGAGAATAATTCATGTGCCGATTTTTGTCTGTACATATTTCACTGGTGACAGCATAACTGTCTATACTTTTTTATTCTAGGGAGTTGGTTGTCCATTCAAACACTGTCAGATGTGTCAGATAGCAAAGTTTGACATTTTGTTTTAAATGGGGCTTCCACAATGTTGCATAGTGTCGTTAATATACTGAGATCTGTGCTAACTAATTTTCAGAGTGAGTTCCTGTAATGTATCGTGCACTGTATACATGAAGTAATTTAGGTACTGTTATTTTAAAGTTGCACAGTTTGATAATTAGGCAAACTACTGGCAACCAATATAAATAATCATGAATTAAAAAAAAATCAGTGCAATACATTATTCCTCACCCTTTAATTCTTATTGATGAGAAAATGATCATATAATACATAAAATAATTGTTAACAAGTTAATGAGATCTAGAGCTTAATTCCAAAATTACCAAATGAATTTTCCACCAGAAAATTAATGAGAGGGATCAATGCCCACCATTTTTTTTAACAAGCTGTAGATTACAGTTTGTAGTCAAATTGCAACTACCAACCAATGCAAAATATTGTGAATTTTACCTTTTTTTAAACATTACATAGGCGCGTGTGTCAACTATGATAAAGAAATGCATTTTTTTTCCAAAATAGCTTAATTTATCAACTTTTCAATAAACTGCATTCAAACAGAGAATACAATGATACATCGGTGCTTGCAATAAGAAGATACTTTACAACTACTAACTTATCTCTGCTTACCTGAAAATCGACAACCTTCATGAGCACACTAAAACTGGTCAGATGACTGCACTGGCACTGTGTTTGATTTGAGTTGATGAGGATGGTAGTGCAGCCACTCGTGTTCCAAGCAATGCCATCGGCAGTTCTGATGATGAAAAATGGAAACGTGAAAGATGATAGTCCCAGATATTGTGTTATGACTTCATGACATGTCCATTACGTTCTATCACTATCTACACTCTTAAAGATTCCGGGTCAGTCTGACTCGGAGAAAGGATCCGTTGGGGGCACACCCGGAAAAGGGTCAGGTTTAACCACGTTCCCGGTCAAGTTTGACCAAAATCCAAGTCAGGTTGACTCATATTTTGGTCTTGACCCGGAATTTGGTTAAAATTGACCCTTTTCCGGGTGTGCCCCCAACGGATTTCTTTTCCGAGTCAGTCTGACCCGGGATTTTTGAGAATGTAATCTGGTGGCAGTAAAGTCTGTTTAGTGAAAATTAACCATTAAAAACTCGATTTGAATTATTTTGAAAAACGCGACTGTTACGCGACTGTTGACTGGATTGGTTGGCAGACGGTATAAAATAGGTAAAGCCGGACCAGTGCCAAATGACCTTAAATACGCAGAAACAGGTAAATTCTTCACAATTTAAATAGCTGGTGGAAGCTATGGCCAGCGCCTGAAATCCAGAATAATATGCTACACACGCAACTTGAGCAAATGGCCTTTTCCAGTCGTTTATATTCTGACCCCTGTCGTTTGTATTATAACCCCCACCCGGTGCCCTAGGAATTCTAAAGCGTACCCGTTAAAAAATGCAGCCCCTTCCCCGCATAAAAAAGGAAATGTTCCCCGGTCCCTGTCAAAGGTCTGATTTCTGGACTTACGTACCCCCCCCCCCACCCCCGAAAAATCTTTGAAAAATCTCTTCTCTTAAAGGTAAATGACATGATTGATTCCGCTGGGAATAATCATGTGAGACAATGACATATGAATATAAATATATGATTTTCAAAATTCAACTTACCTCTGGTTCCCTGAAAGCCACACACAAACGGTCTCATTTGGGGCAATCTACACACAAAGTTTCGATATGTAATACATAATGTAAAGCAAAGTCTCACCACAAAATATCAGAAGAAATTATGGCACGATATTCCAACTTGTATTTTCACTTTAAAGGCATTGTATAAATATGTTTTCAGTTTCAAAAATCTGAGCTACATGATTCCCCGTGTTACCAGTGTCTCTGATACGGTCTAAAATGAAGCCTGAAAAAATTGCACTTTAAAATGATCATTAAATGCTTTGAAAAAGTGAAAATCATTGAGAGACCATTCCAGCTTTCCCCCATAGACTGCTGTGTTGCAGAATTTCCCATCGGCTGAGAATAATTAATGTGCCAATTTGTATCTGCACATAATGTACTAGTGACAGCATAACTGCCCGAACTTTTGTGTTCGAGGGTGTTAATTTGTCCATTCAAACACTGTCAGATATGTCAGATAGCAAAGTTCGACAATTTTTTAACGGGTCTTACACAATGTTATATAGCGTCTTTAAGGCCCTGTCACACTACAGCGTTTAAAGCCAACGTGTGCCCAACGTGTTCGAAAATTCGTGTGAACGTTCGTGCACGTTGTCAGTCGATGGTAACACGTTTGACATGCGTTTTATTCGTTAGCTGTTCGTCCGAGGGTCGTCGGGGTTCGCTGAAGAGGGATGGTGCCAATTTTTTATTTTGGACATGTTCAAAATTTTGAGCGTGCAGCAACGTGCTGACCGGTACGCCATGTAAACTTTGAGTATTCGCTGTTTGAACGTCCCGCACGTTGGGTATTCGTTTCTTAATCGTCCACCGTTCGTCCGTAACACGTACACCCCATCTGATGCGTTGCTACAACGTATGCTCAACGCACACAACCACACATAGCGTCAGTTGAACGAAGGCTAACGAATACACAACGAAGTGACCTATTGTACCGTT